>CAUYQG010175167.1:0-13520 GCA_963574415.1 Tarsius wallacei | reverse complement strand
CCACATGTACTGCTGAATACACCCCACCACGCATACCCCAACACAATGGCCTTCATACCTGCATACTCCTACATCCCCAGATAACCTTCCATTGCTCCATATCCCCCATACACTTCACATACACCTCCACCTCACCCCTGTATTCTCCACCACAATATCACCCAATCCTCCTGCCCTTACCCCCCCAACCCCCCATAATACTCCACATCTCCCTACATTTATCACTTCTTCACCATATCTCCATGACCCCTTCTACTTTCTCAATACTCCCCATTCCCACACACCCTCACACCTCCTTCCACAACTCCATACACCTCCACAGTCAGCCCTCTCACTTTTCTCCTCCACCTGACCCAACTGGGACCCAATGGTGTATGCTAGTGTTTCTGTCTTGTTAACCCACACAAGCTAAGATCTTCTGTTTGCCTTCTTTCCCTATTTGTTCTTATGGTTTTGGATATTTCTGAGTCTTACCTTTGAATGATTCTGGCATTTCTAAAGATGTGAATTTCAGTAACCGATTTGGGAATGTCTTTAGACTGATTACTATCTCCATGCCAGTGGCATATAGCCACTTAGCATTGTCTTTAGGCCAGAGTGGACTTTTTTTTCTGCATGGGTGTCATATTGTGGATATTGATCTGTGTGTGCTCATTTCTGTATAGCCTTGTTTCAGTAGTGCTTCTGGGTGGTTCAATAAGCAGTCTGAAGAGAAACAAGGAAATACTTATTTTTCAGTTTGTTACAGTTGCTGCTTGCGTCTAACAATCATGGTGTGGTTTTGTGACCCTTATAGCACATCTGCTTATTTGACTAGATGGCCATATTGCAAGGCCCTCTTTCTCTTTTTGCAAGGTTCATTTATTTTCATTGCATCAGCATTATTAATTTTCTTGGTTTTGTTTCTTTGTAAAGCTTTCAGATAAACTAGGTTATTTCAAGATAAAATATTATCTTCTATTCTAATTAACAAAGATTAAGTTGCAATGTATGACTTTTGGGATTATATCTGAGAGTATTATATTTTTCGATTCCTATTGAAAAAACTGAAAAAACATTTTCTTCAACACAACTGACAGTTCAATAAATTTCACTTGAAAATATTCAATTAGCCGGGCTCGGTGACTCAGCCTGTAATCCCGCGCCTTGGGAGGCTGAGGTGAGTGGATTGCCTGAGCCGGCGGGTTCGAGACCCGCCTGGGCAAGCGAGACCTCATCTCTACAAGAAATCAAAAAATCAGCTGGGCATGGTAGCGCGCGCCTGTAGTTCCAGCTACTCGGAAGGCTGAGGCGGAAGGATCGCCGGAGCCCAGCAGGTGGAGGCTTCGGTGGCTGGGAGCGGCCACTGCACTCCAGTCTGGGCGACAGAATGAGACTCCAACTCAAAAAAAAAAGAAAATATTCAATTAGAAAGAAATTCAGTGATCAAAAATTAATATTAAAAAATTGGATCTACAGAATGCATATTTGACTTGAAATCTGAGTCTCTCCCATTCCGTTTCCCCACCCAGATACTGAAGTTGGGAGTAGGGAATGTTTGTGTTCTGAACTGTGTCCCTGAGGCCTTTGATGTGTTGGTTTGTCCTGCATAAGGCTACCTGGAACTCTTCACACTTTTTTTTGTTGTTGGGCTTCTCTAAGGTCCTGTAGCTTGTGCTGGTCATTCTAGGCACCTACAACAGTTCCCTACCACACGCTCAGTCTAGTTATTAGGAATAGTCCTTCAATTCCTTCCCTGTACTGATGTAAATTGGAGATTAGAAACTGGCTTCTCTTGATGTTTTTACTACTTGGGAAAACAAAGAAAAATCTTTTGCTGGAGATGTTTTTTTAATCTGCTTTAGCTCTCTTTTTTTCTTTGTAACAAATCTTTTACCACCCCAATCTTGTTACACCCCACTGTGTAAACTGGTTCCTTTTGGGACATACTTAACATGATTTAAATGTGTAGGATGTAGGGTCCTGCCTTTAGGAATATCCATATTATTAGAAATAAAGAATCATCCTGGCTTACAGTGGACTGTATCTTACCAATGATTAACATTCTTCTCTTGTAAATTGTTACAAGAGGAAGTTACACATTCCAAAGTTTTAAGTGAGGCAAACTTTTCACTTAAATAGTTTTTCTGGCCATGTTAACTTTTCAGCCTCCATGGTGTGTTAAACCAGAATAGCAGGTCTCATGTTAGAGACAGGTAAGTGCAGGTGCCTGGTCCACTACTACTGGTGGAGCGTGTGCCAGCTAGAAGCCCAGACTTCACCTGCATGCAACCTACTTATGTGGTAAACCCTCACTTTTACCCCACAATTCTGAAATTTAAAAAAATTACAAAAAATAAACATAAGTGGTATTGGACCAATGAAAAAAGCCTTTTTAGGAAGCATTTTAGGGAGGTATGCAATGGTTTGTGAAGAAAATAATTTCCCAGTGAGTTTAGGTCGTTACAAGGTTTAGGAAGCCACTGAGTATTTTTTGAAAGCCATAGTAAGACAAGATGCCAAATCCACACCCTAAACTGAATTGTAGAATTATTCTGCCTGTTTTTACAACTGATCCAGATTATTGCAAAACAGGCTTGATTATGTTTTTAGTATCCATTTAAATGATTCTTGACCTATTTTATATAAATGTTTATTTTGAGAATATAAAATCCTCTCCCGCAGAAATCTATTAAAACAAAATTTGCCGGGCTTGGTGTCTCAGCCTGTAATCCTGCGCTTTGGGAGGCTGAGGTGAGTGGATTGCCTGAGCCCGCGGGTTCGAGATCCGCCCGGGCAACTTGGCGAGACCTCATCTCTACAATAAATCAAAAATCAGCCGGGTGTGGTAGCGCATGCTTGTAGTTCCAGCTACTTGGAAGGCTGAGGCTGAAGGATCACTGAAACCCAACAGGTCGAGGCTGCGGTGGCTGGGAGCAGCTACTGCACTCTAGTCTGCATGACGGAATGAGACTCCAACTCAAAAAAAATAAAAAAACCCCCACAAAATTTAAAAACATAAAATCAATTGATATTAATTTTTGTTTTAAAGATTTTCCTTTGTGTTGTTTCTACTTAATACTTAAAAAAATTATTCTTTGGAATAGAAACATTAGGATATGGCCTTGAAACTTGTTGGTTATCTTCCATTAATAAAAATGATTTATGCATCAACTCTTGGTATATGTGTGCTTTAAATTTGCAGAGTATATGCATCTTTTGTTATTTTATCTATTCAGCATATTATAAATGGAAAACTTCATAAGGCTGATATGAAGATGAAATAATATCTTAACATAGATTATATTATTTTGTAAAAATAAATGTTATATCTTTAATTAGCGCAGTTTAGTTGACTGATTCATAGTTTTTTACACAATTTCTGGCAAGGATGTTATGCCTGATTATGTGTCATTTTTGAAAATCTTAGTTTAATACTTAGTAATGCAGTGATTCAGAGGACACTAAGTTCAGTTTATTTTTATACTTAGTTTTAATATTTGTCGTAGTTGAAACAGATGTCTCACAAGGATATATCAATCAAATTAAAGAAATAAATTGTTGACTGCGTTTGCTGAGTTCTGATGTTCATTTTTTAGTTCTAGCTACCAATTTTACAAGGTTTTTTTTCAGAAATACAGCCGGCAGTTTTTCATCTTACCTGATGTCGGTTGGTCCTTGCAAACTAATTGGAAAGCCAAGCATTTAAATATTTTAAAGTAATAGGTTAAAAACCCACTGAATCTCTTTGTGTGAAATATTTTAAAACAGACTGGGAAAATTTATTTCCAAGTTTAAACTGTAGGATTGTGTGAATATTTATAGTTTTTGGCAACAAAAACCACTTAACACTGAAAACATTTTCAAATATCCATTTTCAAAATGCTCACTTCAGAAGACTTTCTCATGGGTTCTTAAAATGTCACATTTCCTTTGAAGTAATGGCTTATGTATTATTTTGAAAATACTTGTTGTGTAGACACTATTGACAACTAACTACTTGCCATCCCAAAATAGATCAGCAAATTTGGAACATTTGCCTTTTTTGTAAAGAACAATGCATAAGCAATTTTTAAGCTTAGAAATGAGTACTTCACTTTAAGATAATCAGAAAATCTTTGTGTGGGAAGATTTTCTGTGTCACACAACATCTCATTATGAAGAATTTTAAATATTTTACAATTTAAAATTTTTCTACTCTGAAAAATTCATCTAAATGATCAAATATAAATGGTAATAGATTGAAAATTGAAAGCAAATGAAGGAACAAAGTAACCACTGTCAATGCTTTTGTCTCAAAACTCACAGTTTTCCTTCAGGATCTCAAGTGCCTTATTGGATTTGTGGTCATAAGAAGTATAGATTGAATGAATGCTTTAATGTTCATCCAAGTTTTAAATATTAGCAAAGCTCAAGTTATTTCTTATTTTTTGTAAAAAAGTTAAGTGTAAACAGAGGTTCTAACATTTTCTTCCTACAGGCTAATTAGCCTCTTGTGAGCCTCTTGTGAACTTTCTTTGGAGACCACTTTTCAAGGATACCAGGTTCACTGGAATGGTTGTGTTATTACCTCAGTTATTGGTTTTATATTGCTCTAAGACAGTTTCCCATATCTTTTCTATGGAATGTAAATGTATTGGGTGAAATTTATTTGTAATTCCTTGCTACTCCTTTAGATGTAAGTTAATGAAGCTGTAAGGATACATTTTTTAAAAGGTTAAAAAGGTTGGAAAGGATATCATTCAGTATGTGAGAAGAGGAATTTAATGCAAAGATCCAAAGAAAGCAGTAGTTACTCTTTTTTGAAAACCCTCTTCAAAAAGAACATAGCTTACTCATTTGACTACCGCAGGACTGAGAGTACTTTTCTAGAGATTTTTCATTTAATTTAACTCCAGATTTAGTGAAAATCACTTAGAAACAGCTATATATCAATTCTGCTTTGTGGCTGCCATCTCACTATTGCTCTTCTTTTCTCTAGAGAGTATTGGTTTAACAAATATTATTGTTCACCTAGCTCTAGAACTGCACTGTCCAATAGAATAGCCACCTGCCACGTGTTGCTATTGAAATTTAGATCAATCAAAATTGAACAAAATTACAGTTCCAAGTCTTTGGCCTCACGAACCTGATTTTAAGCATTAATAGCCCCATATAGTAGTGGCTACCATATTGGACTGTGTAGTGGACAACTCTGCTCTAGAATATAAACCAGCTTATAGGTCAAATCATAGCCTTCAAACCCCTGAATTTCCTTGTACAGTTGAATCATTAACATGGCCTTTAAACTCACCACAGGACATTTAAGGACAAACTTGAAATGAGTTTTGGCTTATGCTGTATTAGCTCAACTGAAATTAAATAATGAGAACTTTGCAAACTATTTAGAATGCCTTTAAAAACTTTTTTTTTCTTACTGGAAACTGTGACAGTCTTCCAGTAAATGGAGAGAAGTAAATACTGGTAATTATCAGATATTTACATTTTCATTATATGTAGCACAACTTCTCTTTTCTCTTATTACCTGTATTAAATGTGGTTATTTAATGTAAAGTCACACTCTCCTATTGGAATATGGGACAATGATCAGGTAGGTGTTCATTGGTTCCTAGTGCAGTACCTGACACTATGTTGAATTAATAGAGATATAACCCACTCTGCTGTTAGATGAACTTCCTATATTATAGTCATCACTTTTTATTTTTTCCACTGGAATTGTCCAATATAAAATTAAACTTTTAAAATTTTACTAGTAGCCATTCAGATATTTGAAGATTGCTGTTAGTTACCTTCTAAGTCTTTGCTCTTCTAGGCTAAATATCCTCTAATTCAGTCAAGTGTTCTTGCTTTGCCAGGTTTAGTCAAAGAAGGCCATATCACCACTGTCGGGGTTCCCGTTTGTTTCTGGAATTCTGAAACCCGAACCTACTTGATTTTGTCACACAATCCTTCTCTTTGTTCCATTTGTTCTTTTTTTCTATTGCTACTTGATGAGGTGGGAGGATTGCTGGAGCCCAGGAGTTTGAGGCTGCTGCAGTGAACTATGATTTTGCCACTGCACTCCAGACTGGGTGACAGATCAAGACCCTGTCTTTAAAAAAATCAATAAATATTTATCTAAGAAAATATTCCAAAATTGTCATAAATATACATGTACTAGACTACTCATCACAGTATTTTGTATTATGGCAAAAACTTGGAAACAAATGCATGATAAACAATTGGTTAAATACATTATGATGCATCCAAAAAGTATAATACTACATTGCTATTTAAAATAAATATCACTCATTCATTGGTAAAAAATGAAATTCATGATATGTATTAAAGAAAAGAAGCAAGTTTCCAGTATGATTTAAAAATTAATAAGATTTTGAGGTAGAGAAAAGTAATGCTGTGTGAGAAAGTCTTTCTGGAATGTAGTTAGTAGTTGAGTTGAGGCTTGATAAGAAATAGCCAAATTATTTTTTCCCCTGAAAGTGAGCCCTTTTAATTGTGAGAAATGAAATTTATAACCATGGAAATGTGTTCAGGGTGGTCTGTGTAAGCTAGCTCATAGTTTGTATAAAGTGGGTGGGTTAAAGGCAAGAGGTCATATGCAGTCTCAAAAGACAAATCTATGTTGTAACTGTTGGTAGTGTCTCTACCTGGAACTTGTGTGGAGTTTGAAGAAGAGGATGGAGAAAGACAATTTGAAGAACTTTATAAGAATATCTGTGAGGAGATGGCGGATTAAGTACTATATTTAGAGACTCCTTTTTTCCTTTTTGGATCTCAGTGAGGATTGCTAATGCAAATAAAAACCCAAATTAAAGGTTACAGAAAGAACTGGATGAGTCCATAGTAAGGACTGGGTGAGTTTCACTTTTTCTGTTGTTTCAACTCCATAGACTTAGGCTTTAAAAAGCTTCTTTTTAATATTAACACTAATAATAGCTGTAACTACTTTGTAGTGCTTGCTTTGGTGTCAATAATTGGTCTATGTTCTTTACATGTATTTATTTAATCTTTATAGGTTAATTTTGCTAATGAGAAAGCTAGGCCTAGAGAGGTTAAATAATTTATCATCACACAGTTAGTAGTTGGTAGAGCTGGGATTAGAATTCAGATGTATCTGATTCTAGATCTCCTTTTTTTTTTTTTTTTTGAGTTGGAGTTTCACTCTGTCGCCCAGACTGGAGTGCAGTGGCCGCTCCCGGCCACCGCAGCCTCGACCTGCTGGGCTCCGGCGATCCTTCTGTCTCAGCCTTCCAAGTAGCTGGAACTACAGGCGCGTGCTACTATGCCTGGCTAATTTTTTGAATTATTGTAGAGATGAGGTCTCGCCAAGTTGCCAAGGCAGGTCTCGAACCCGCGGGCTCAGGCAATCTACTCACCTCAGCCTCCCAAGGCGCGGATTACAGGCTGAACCACCGAGCCCGGCCTAGACCTCCTTTTTTAAAAACTACTATCTTATACTTGTTAGTTTCTAGGAAACGTATAACCAGATACATTCATTTAGGATTGGAAGTGATCATTTATGGGGTTTTTGGATTACAAACTATGTTTTCTTTGGGAATTGGGTAGCAGAGACTATGGGGTATTGTCCTGTGTCTGTGCCACTCTAGGCATGATACACAACATTACATAAAGTAATTGCTGTGAAAATCCAGTATCTCTCTTAGTGAGGAGAAGCATTAAAGTTTCTGACGGCTCTGGATTTGTGTTTAAGTCTAAGGTTATATATTAGACAGTGATTGAATGGATTGATGTTAATTTTCAGTGAAAGTTGTAGGAATTTGTTATATGGCTTTTATTTGGGGCTCTGTGCTGATCAGAATGTTCATCAGTTCTTTGAATAATGATATAGGAGACGTGTTTATTTAAGAATAACTAAAAAAAAGAATAACAAAATAAGTGAAGTTAAAATCAGATACTAAAAAAAAGATTGCTGGATTGGAGAAATGGACAACTCTATCAGAATGAAACTTAATAAGAACAAAGGTAAGATCCTGAATATAAATAAAAAATACTATCTTTTTAAGCATAGGAAGAATGATGTGGTTTGAGTTGCAGCACATGTGGAAACATTCAGGAGGATAACTAAAAGTTCAATAGGAGTCACCAGTATGGTGTGACTGCAAGACAATAGCAAAAGCCAACTTGGTCTTAGGTTGCTTTCTAGATTTGGAGAGGTTTACGTCTGACTGCATTCTGAACTTAGCAGAAAATACTTGAAATAGTGTGACAAGTTTCAGTTCTCATACATTAAAATGCATATAGACAAAGTGACCCCTTCAGAAGAGAAAATTAGTACTAAGAACTTTGAAACCTTTTTTTCAAGAATCAAAAATAATGAGAATACTTTTTAGGAAAGAGAAAACCCACGAATGATCTTATAATTGTCTTCAAATATCAATAGCTATTATAATTGCTTTTTCTCAAGGGAGCAGGGGATAGGCTATGACTTATTGGTAAGCTAACAGAACTGCAGAAGGCTCTGTTTAGCTCCATGTAAGTGGGACTTTTTAATCATCAGACTTCTTCAAACATTGGGAATATACATTTTTAGACAGGCGATTGTAAATTTGAATGTCAGTTACTCAGTCACACATTGCCACGCATGACCACTTGGGAAGGATCCTGTAGGCCTTGGTATTTTCACCAACGAAAGGTACCAAATGACAGTTTGATGGGCTCATTAAAACTTCATGCAATATTGGCTATATAGTTGGACTAGACACCTCTTTAAGTTTTTCTACAACCTTAAGATTTGATACTTCTAGTATACTATAAAGGGAACCACTGAAAGATGTTTACACTCAAAAGAATACTCATTGTCCTTGCATTGACAGTACCTTGAATTCTCACATTTTATGTGCTTGTGCCTGCCAAACCTGAGATTTTCTGATTTTTCTCTAGGATAATGAGAAAGCAAAATATTATTCAGCATGACCATCTTCTTTCAAGCTAGCTTATAGCATTTGATTTCTAATTAAACATTTTTGGAATGGTAATGCAGGAATGATACATTTTTATGAAAGTGAGTTGGAAAAGCCAAAAGATGTTTGGTTGACATTAGATTGCAAATATGGGATAATCTAAGCATCTAAGCCAGAAAAGAGGCAATATAGGGAGCATCTTTGATTTAAAAAAATACCCTTATTTGCCTCTTTTGTTTATCAAGGAATCAGATACTTGGGAGTAGGAGATAAACCCATTTTCCAGCTAGGACAGGGTTGTGGTGCTTGGTGTCTGCTCCTGACTGACACTCCTTTGTACATGTTCCATGTCATTGGATTATGTTACCAATCTTCTTGAGCCTGTTGATTTCATATTAAGACCTTTGAAGTGTTTGGATTAGAATGTACAAAGGAAAGAGCCTCCTGACTATTCAGGGTGAATAGACCTGCCTATCTTTCTATCTTATTTTATCTCATCTCACCTCATCTCATCTTGTCTATCTGACGTATAAAACCAGTAAGAAGTCTTGATTTAATAGGTTTCTACTTTATTAACTTTCTGGACTACATGAAATGCTAAAAAAATTAAAACTTCACATGGTCTTATTTATGACCATGTGTGTGTTAAAGGCACTTTTGATAAAATTGCCAGGCTAAGTTTTCTTTTGCTCAGGCCTGAAGAGTCTGTGAGCTCCCCAAAGCAAAGTGTCCAATTGATAACAAAGTTTCTTTTTCAGTCTTTGTATAAAAACAATAATTTACTACTAATAAAGTCATATTTCTTTAATACATAATTATCCTGTGAGGTAAGTGCTGTCCTGTTTTCTTGATGAGGAAACTAAGATTAAGAGTGGTTTTAGGCCAGGTTCGGTGGCTCACACCTGTAACCCAAGGACTTCGGGAGGTAGAGGCAGAAGGGTTGCTTGAGTCCAGGAGTTCAAGACCAGGCTGGGAAACATAGCAAGACCTTGTCTTTGCAAAAAAATCTTAAGTAGTCCCAGCTGCTCAGGAGGATGAGGCTGTGGTAAGTCATGGTTGTACCACTGCAGTCCAAGCCTGAGTGACAGAGTGAGACCCAACTCAAAAAAAAAAGAGTGGTTTTAAGTAAGTTGACCAAGGTCATAAAATAAGTATGGTAGTTTAACCTATAAGAGTGTAGTACAGGAGATGAATGGTAATTTAGATAAAGGATCACTGGCTGCTAGTAGCCTGTGGGCTCATACTGCTAATCTTATAGTTCTACCTGTGGGACTTCAGCCAAGAGGCATGATGAAAAATTAAGTAGAGACCAATCAAGAAGAACTGATCTAGTTCTTGGGTGGCTAAAACAAATTTCTAAGAGGGTAGGGAAAATTCACATACAACTATAGGGTAGGATCCCTTCTTGTAGGTGTGTGAATGGTGGCAGCAGAATTTCTTGCCAATGGTGGTACTCTTGGGTCTTTGTATGTCAGTGACTTGGGATAGTAGTAATGTCCAGTTTGAAACAGGACCCAAGAGGTAAGATCCATCATTTTGGCTAGAAATTGATGAGGGTTGTATACACTGGGCATCAGCTAAGAGACTGTCATTAAGGGAAGGGACCCACTCTTAGCATCAAATTAGAACACAAATCAGAATGCAGGTATAGAACAAAGGTAAATATAGAGGATTGCAGCTCACCATGTACAGGGATGACAAGGGGATCCTACATTTATGATATATATCAGTAAATTTTGGACTCTGACTATTGCTGAAGATGAACCACTTAAAATGCTGCCAGGCTTCCAAATGGCCTAGAGATCAGGATGAGGTTGAGTTTGAAGGTTGGACACCTGCAGCATATGCAGGGATGGGTGTGAGTAGGCTGAGGCAAGAGAGTTGACTTGCATACACGAAGGGATGTGAACTCAGAGTACCAGATTTTCTTGGTCTTTTCAATTCTGTGAAAGAACATGTGATGAAATATGAAGTTGGTGAACAGATTTGGAATCTGTAGCTAAATTTATAATGGAGCCAATCAGGGAAAAAACCCTACCTATTAAACCTTTGCTTTTGTCATATTCAGTAGCAGAAAAATTGCTACTTGCCCAATTCTAGATATGAAAGGCAATCAGAATATACAGTGAGTGCCTGAGGGTGACTTTTGGGGGGTTAAATATAGCTTTGCATCATTAGCTTATGTGGGAAAAAACCCCATTATGACAGCAAATCAGATCTAATCTGGCACTCCCTCTGCTACAATTATATAAAATATGGTGGAAACTTGTCAAAGCTTTCAGTGAGAAATGAGGCTACTGATGCTTGGCAGCCCCCTTTTTGAGCACAGTGAAGAATCATGTTGCTTAGCTACAGCCCTTGACTGATTTAGAAAGCTTTAACTGACTGTATTATACAAGAGTTAAACTCCTTTCCCTGATATTTTCTTTTTCTAGGATAAAAGGCCTTATTTACCACTTTGGGGTTTTTTTTGTATTTGTTCCAAGCCATTTATGTGTATTCATCCAGGACAGGTTTCAGATTATCATTGCTTTTCCCTCTCCAGGGCTTATAGGTTGAGAGAGAACAAGTGGGTGGTTGATGATACAAGCAGAATGGAAAGTATTGAGATAACTTGAAAATGCTTTTGCCCTCAAAGGAATGTGCAAGTGTCTGTTTCATATTTTTTGTCACTTGAAGTCATTGTGTGTCCCCCCTGCCCTTTTAGCTTATTCATAGTTTGGGTTGCTGTTGTCTTTAAAATGCACAAGATATTTGTATTTCAGAATATAAACTTACATGTGGGCACATCAAAAGGTGTAGGAAGCAATGAGTGTAATTGATGAAACAGGAATAAGAATAGGGCTGGAATTGGAACAAAAAGCCTTTGAAAACAGAAGGATTAAGAGAAAAAACAAAGCAGAACTATAAATAGAGAAAATTTACAGCAATTATTGTACATGAAGTAGGAAAGTGTGTAAAGGAAGAAATGTTAAATGTTCAGAGCCTATTTCAGTGGGATAAAAATGCTCAGAGGGACTCATAAGTCTGGGGGAGGCTTTTGGTTTATGCTCTGTCTCCAGAAAGGAATATCTTTATACAATTCTAAATATGTGGCCATCCACTTTATTTTTATAGCTCTTCAGGAAAGAGAGCTGTCCCTCAGCAATGCTTTCTATTATCTTACCATAATTATTGTAATGAAGTGAAGCCATGACCTAATCTTGATTATATAATTATTTCAGTAGATTTTATTATTGAATTGTCAGTACAATCTTTGTTTTATGCATGCAAAAGCAGTTTTCCCCTGCTGATGCTTACAATTCCATGATCACCTGGAGGAAATTCTGTAGAGTTGATTCTACATTTACATTTGGAAATAGATAATGGATTATTGTCTCTACAGGCTTGGCCCCATTACAATTGTAGTTCTATTAAATTTCAAAATTTCCAGACTTACAAGCTGAGCAACTTTGCTTATAGACTATGTTTTTATGCTTGTCTGCAAATCACCTTCATCTGCTGCTTTTTGAAATAGATTTGTCTAATGCAGTCATTTTCAAAGTGTGGTTCTGGGACCCTGGAGGTCCTGAAGACATTTGCAAAGAAGTCTGTGAAGTTAAAATTATAGTAATTCAAAGCCATTATTTGCATTTTGAACTTTCCATTCTCTTATGAGTTTACCGAGGTTACAAAAAATGTGATATAGGAACAGGTTGGATGCCAAAAGAGAGAGAATAATCCAGGTATCTTTAAAAAAAATTTTATTTTAAAGATGTGGGGTACAATTCAGAGTTAGGTATAAAAATGTTCATTATGCAGGCACCCTTGTTGATGAGATGTGCCCTCCACTTCCTTGGCAGTTTCCCAGTACTGCCAATCCCTGTCTTATAGTATTATGATAATTGTTCAAGATCTGCTTATGAGTGAGAAAATGTGGTACTCAGTTCTTTGTTTCTGTGATAGATCATTCAGTATTATAGACTCTTTAAGTCCATCCAAGATGCCGTGAAGTTCATAATTTTGTCTTTCTTTATGGCTGTGTAATATTCCATTGAGTATATGTACCACATTTTTTTGGTCCAGTCTTCTTTCAATGGGCAGCATGGTTGGTTCCATGTTTTTGCTGTTGTGAATAATTCTGCAATAAACATGCATGTGCAGGAATCTTTTTAATAGAGTGATTTGAGTTCCTCTAGGTATATTCCCAGAAGGGGGATTCCAGGGTCGTATGGAAGGTTGATTTTTAGATCTTTTAGGTATTGCCAAACTGTTTTCCACAGAGGTTGTACTAGTTAACACTCCCACCAACAGTGTAGAAGTATTTCCTTTTCCCTGCATTCTCTCCAGCATCTGTTGTTTTTTGTTACTGATGATGGCCATCCTGGCTGCAGTTAGGTGGTATCTCAGTGTGGTTTTAATTTGCATTTCTTTGATAACTAGTGAGGGCGAGTATTTTTTCACATATCTGTTGGCTGCTCCTAAGTGTTCTTTTGAGAAGTGTGTATTCATATCTTTTGCCCACTTGGTAATAGAGCTGCTTCATTTTTTTTCTTTTTGTCATGTTTGTGTATGGTGATAGGTAGGGGTCCTGTTTCAATCTTCTGCATGTGATCAGCCAGTTTTCCCAGCACCATTTAC
>CAUYQG010175166.1:0-15933 GCA_963574415.1 Tarsius wallacei | reverse complement strand
CCGCCTGGGCAGGCGAAACCTCATCTCTACAATAAATCAAAAAAATCAGCCGGGCGTGGTAGCGTGTGCCTGTAATTCCGGCTACTCGGAAGGCTGAGGCGGAAGGATCGCCGGAGCCCAGCAGGTCGAGGCTGCGGTGGCCGGGAGCGGCCACTGCACTCCAGTCTGGGCGATCGAGTAGGACTCCAACTCAAAAAACAAACAAACAAAAAAAAGTTAGCCAGGCACGGTGGTCATGCCTACAATCCCTGGTACTCAGGAGGCCGAGGTGAGTGAATTGCCTGAGCCTGCGGGTTCGAGACCCGCCTGGGCGACTTGGCGAGACCTCATCTCTACAATCAAAAAATCAGCCGGGCGTGGTAGCGTGTGCCTGTAATTCCTGCTATTCGGAAGGCTGAGGCGGAAGGATCGCCGAAGCCCAGCAGGTCGAGGCTGCAGTGGCCGGGAGCGGCCACTGCACTCCAGTCTGGGCGACAGAGTGAGACTCCGACTCAAAAAAAAAAAAAAAAAATCTCCCACCCAGTAAGACCTCTGTAAAATGGGACCAATTCCTACCTCACAGGGCTGTTGTGAGGAATAGGATGAAATACCCATGAAAGTGCCCAGGGCAGTGCTAGCCAAATAGGAGGCATTCAATAAACACTTTTTTGCATATAAACCAAAAAATAACTTGTGATCAATAAAGACTTGCATCCAACATGAATTTCCAGCCAACGGGAATCCAGACCAAACATTTTGCTGTTGTTGTTTCTTCTGTGTTATTTTTTTTAATTACAAAAGAAATGCAAGTTCATTGTCAAAATTCAAATAATCCAGGACTATATAAAATAAAAATGGAAGCATCCTCCTCATTTTCCTACAGTCTTGGTCCCTGGAGGTAAACACTGTTAGTTTGGTACAAAGCCTGCCAAGCCTTTTTTAAATCAAGCCAATCATTATTGCCCAACAGGAATTCACTGACCAAAAGTATGCTACAGTAACATATAGGCAAAGGATATGAATAGATAATTCACAGAAGAATAAATACAGATGGATAATAATAATATTCAGCCTTATTCAAGTTCAAAAGATTTTTTTTAGCCAATCTCAGTGGCTTATACCTGTAATCCCAGCACTTTGGGAGGCTGAGGCAGGAGGGTTGCTTGAGCCCAGGAATTCAAGACTAGCCTAGGCAACATAGCGAGGCTTCATCTCTACACAAAAATGCAAAATTTAGCTAGGCATGGTGGCATGCACCAGTAATCCTAGCTATTTGGGAGGCTGAGGCAGGAGGATTGCCTGAGCCTAGGAGGTTGAGGCTGTGGTGAGCCAGGATCATGCCACTGCACTCCAGCCTGGGCAACAGAGCCTTGTCTTAAAACACATACACACACACACACACACATACATACACACACATATAAATACACATATATATGTGTGTATATATCTTTTAAAAATTATAATACCCATTGCTGGTAAGGATGTAGGGAAATGGATATTCACATAAACTATGAGACAATAAACTGGCACAAATGCTTGGAGGGTGATTAGGCAATATCTTTTAAAACAAAATATTCATACCCTTTGATCCATCATTTCCCCCTTCTAAAACACTCCCAAAATGTATAAATATACAATAATATGTATGTACACCGTTCATAGTAGTGAAAATGTTTATGCAACTCACATGCCCATCAATATGGGTCTGGCAATAAATCATTGTACAAATCTAAATTCTAAATGAATATAGTTATTAAAATGAATGAATTAAATCTCTATTTGCTGCCATAGAAAGTTGTCCAAAAGCTGTGGGCATGGTTGCTCTGCCTGTAATCCCAGCACTTTGGGAGGCGGAGGAGAGTGGATTGCTTGAGCCCAGGGGTGCGAGATCAGCCTGGGCAACTTGGTGAGACCTCATCTCTGCAATAAATAAATAAATAAATAAATAAGCTGGGTCTAGTGGCACACATCTGTAGTTCCAGTTACTTGGAAGGCTGAGGCAGAAGGACCACCTGAGCCCGGCAGGTCCAGGCTGCAGTGGCCTTGAGTGTGCCACTGCACTCCAGCTGGGCAACAGAGTGCGACTTCAACTCAGAAAAAAAAAAAAGAAAGCAGCTGGGCTCGGTGGCTCAGCCTGTAATCCCACACTTTGGGAGGTTGAGGTGAGTGGATTGCCTGAGTCCGCAGGTTCGAGACCCGCCTGGGCAACTTGGCGAGATCTCATCTCTACAATAAATAAAAAATTAGCCGGGCATGGTAGCATGTGCCTGTAATTCCAGCCACTTGGAAGGCTGAGGCGGAAGGATCGCCGGAGCCCAGCAGGTCGAGGCTGCAGTGGCCGGGAGCGGCCACTGCACTCCAGTCTGGGTGACAGAGTGAGACTCCGACTCAAAAAAAAAAAAGAAAGTTGTCCAAAAGTCAAAAAAGGATAAATGATCTAACAGAATGAATATATACACACACCCAGAAAAGCCAGTATAAACAAGTATAATATTTTTATTAAAAATTTATAATTCCCCCCCTTAGCTCCCAAAAATGTACAATGTTAAGTGGGAGGGACCAAGAGAAATATAGACCCAACTATTAATGGTGGTTGTCTGTTACAGGGTGGGATGGGATAACACGAGTGATTTTTATTAGGCATTTCCAGAATGCTTGAATTTTGTATGTTAAATACATATTTTACTTTCATGTAAATACAAAAAGAAGCAGCCAAAAGCTGAGGAACTTGACAAGGTTACTGACTGATAATTCACTGGCCAACAGGAATTCCATGTCTGCTTCATGCAAGTCCACTCTTCTAAAAGTCTGGAGACTCAGATTCAAGTCCTGGCAGTGCCCCTGCCTCACAGACTGAGCAAATTGTTCCCTCAGCTGTCCATTTTCTCACCAGACAGTGAAATGGTTGAACTGGGTTTAGGGTTTTCATGGTCTTCCTTCATGGTTTTTCTAAAAAAATGCACCCAGAGTGAAGGCTGTGTGTGGTCTGACCACAAACCTGCCTATGGTGCCTCCAGCTGGCCCTTACGCACTATCCTTTTCTGAGCTCCAGCTCATGTACACACACACACACAAACACACACACACACACACACACACAGTGAAACACAGCTATTAGGAATTTTCCATGGTGGCTCATGCCTGTAATCCCAGCATTTTGGGAGATGGAGGTCAAAGGATCATCTGAGGCCAAAGGTTCAAGACCAGCCAAGGCAACAAAGTAAGAATCCTATCTCTATTTTAAAAATATATATGTTTTAAGTTAGCCGGGTGTGGTGGCACACGCCTGTAGTCCTAGCCCCTTAGGAGGCTGAGTCAAGAAAATTGCTTGAGCCCAGGAGTTGGAGACCAGCCTGCAACCATATAGCAAGATTTCATCTCCACAAAAAATAAAAATAAAAAAATTAGCCAGGTGTGGTGGCATGCACCTGTAGTCCCAGCTACTTGGAAGGCTGAGTCAGAAGGATCGCCTGAGCCCAGGAGGTTGAGGCTGTGGTGAGCAGTGATCGTGCCACTGAACTCCAGCCTGGGCAACAGAGTGAGACTCCAATTCAAAGAGAGAGAGAAGCCGGGCTTGGTGGCTCAGCCTGTAATCCCGCGCCTTGGGAGGCTGAGGTGAGTGGATTGCCTGAGCCCACGGGTTTGAGACCCGCCTGGGCAGGTGAGACCTCATCTCTACAATAAATCAAAAATCAGCCAGGTGTGGTAGCGCGCGCCTGTAGTTCCAGTTACTTGGAAGGCTGAGGCGGAAGGATCGCCGGAGCCCAGCAGGTCAAGGTTGCGGTGGCCGGGAGCGGCCACTGCACTCCAGTCTGGGCGACAGAGTGAGACTCCAACTCAAAAAAACAAAAACAAAAACAAAAACAAAACAAAGAGAGAGAGAGAGAGAGAAGAAAAAGAAAGAAACTTCTGTAGCGGGCATCTTGGAAACACACCCTCCTGCAATGACCTTCCTCCTGCTTATACCCACTGTCTTCACCATCTATGTTTTTGCCTTACCCCACTGTGCTCACCACGGCCATCTCTTAGCTCTTTACTGTTGAATCCAATGAGCATCTCGCTGCTCGTGATCTCTCAGCCACATCTGACTCTGCTCTTTTCTCTGACACATTCTCTTCCCTTGCCTTCTCTTACTCTTCCCCCATCTAAGTGCTCTGTCCTTCCCAGGGCTGATGTCTCTTCCTCCTCCACCCACCCCTTCCTTGTTGGTCTTCCTTGGGGTTCTAATCTGGTCCCATTTCCCACACCATGTACTCTTCCACAGCCATCTCATTTTTTCGCATGGTTTTGACCACCATCTATGCCCTGATGACACCCAAACCTCTTCCTTGTGTCTACACTGGACTCACTCATTTGCCTACTGAGCATCTCTACCAACGCTTCAATTCAACTTGTCCAGAACTAAGCTCCATATCACCTTTCCCTGACATATCTGCTCTCACTCCCACCCAGCCTTTGCATCCCTACGCCTTCTCTTTCACACACCACTCGCTCACTCACTCATCACACTCTGTTCTCATCACTTTTTTTTTGAGTTGGAGGCTCACTTTTTTGCCCAGGCTGCAGTCCAGTGGCATGCTCACGGCCACTGAAGCCTTGACCTGCTAGGCTCAGGTGATCTTTCCGCCTCAGCCTTCCAAGTAGCTGGAATCACAGGCATATGCCACCATGCCTGGCTAATTTTTTGATTTATTGTAGAGACAAGGTCTCACCAAGTTGCCCAGGCTGGTCTCGAACCCCTGGGCTCAGGCAATCCTCTCACCTCGGCCTCCCAAAGTGTTAGGATTACAGGCTTGAACCATCGCGCCCGGCCATCTGTTCTCATCCTTTAAGTAATGCCCTCCCTTGCCTCTCCTCAGCACAGTGCCTGGCCTTTAGCAGAGTAAACTGAATTATGTGCTAAGCATTTTGAGCACCAGCTCCATGCCTAGACCCTAGCACACCATTTCTCCAGAGATTTAGGGTCTGCCAGAGGATTTTACACCTGCATTCCTACAGACTTTATCAGCTTTCTACTGTTCCCAAGTCTCCTCTAACATGTGCAAGAGTTCCCTAAGAAAAATGTGACTTTAAATCCTTATCAATTGTCACCTTAGTCATTGGTTAACCAGTATCTGCTAACATCTTGGTTTTAAATTAATCCCTTGGTTATCAGCTGACACTTGAGTAGTTAATATTTGATTATCTACTAACAGTTTAATTATCTTCTAACATCTTATTTATAAGCCAAATGCTTTATTAGGTTATATTTTAGGACTTAGTAGTTTAAACTATCTGCTACACCTTAATTATTAATCAGTATTTTAGTTACCTGCTTAAATCTTACCACGGATCCCCTAGCTGCCTGCTGTGTTGAGTAGATTACCAAGCCAGTGGCCACGAGATGGGGGTTTGGGGAGGAGGCCATCTCTGGCTATGGACATGATAAAGGCCTTTGTCTTTTGCTGAGCTCACCTTTCACCCCAAATTATTCTCTTTCAACATCAACTAGCCCCAAGTTCTGAGAAAAAAGAAAGTCCCCTCCGAATTACTTATTTGCCTCTCTGAGCTAGGCCACAGGGTACTTTCTGGAACATTGTGGCTGGGAGGGCCATCTCTTCATCAACAAATTCTTTCTTTTTCTTTCTTTCTGTCTCTTCGTCTTCTTCTCCTTCTCCTTCTCCTTCTTCTCCTCCTCCTCCTCCTCCTCCTCTCTCTCTCTCCCTCTCCCTTGCTCCCTCTCTGTGTCCCTCTCCCTCTCTCCCTCCTCTCTCGCTCCCTATATCTCAGTCTCCCTCTCCTCCTCCCTCCCTTTCTCTCTTTCTTTCTTTCTGTCACAGTCTCACTCTTTCCCTGGCTGGCTTGCAGTGACACCATCACGATGATCACGGCTCACGGCAACCTTGACCTCCTGAGCTCAGCTGATCCTTCCACTTCAGTATCCTGAGTAGCTGGGACTACAGGCACACACCACCATGTCTGGCTAACAAATGTTTCTTGAGCACTGCTTATGCATAAGGTTCTTGCTAGGTCCTAAGGATACATCAGTAAACAAGAAAGCCATGTTCCCAGCTGCTACAGAGCTTAGAGAATAATGGGAAAGACAAACATTAAGCAAATAATCATACCAATCATTATATAATTACAATTATGATAAGTACCAGGAGGAAGAACTCGGAGCCATAAGCATGTCTACAAGTGGCACTTGATCTATTCTGGGATTCAGAGAAGACTTCCCTGAAGAATAACATTAAAGCTGAATTTTTTTTTTTTTTTTTTGAGTCAGAGTCTCACTCTGTCACCCAGGCTGGAGTGCAGTGGCATGCTCACAGCCATCACAGCCTCAACCTGGTGGGCTCCGTCGATCCTTCCCCCTCAGCTTTCCAACTAGCTGGAATTATAGGTATGAGCCACCACGCCTGGCTGAATTTTATTTATTTATTTATTGTAGAGACGTGGTCTTGCCATGTTGCTCAGGCTGGTCCTCTCGCCTCTCAACTGAGCTCAGGCAATCCTCTCACCTCTGCCTCCCAAAGTGCTGGGATTACAGGTATGAGCCACCATTCCCTAAAGCTGAAATTTTGTTTTGTTTTGTTTTTTGAGTCAGAGTCTCACTCTGTTGCCCAGGCTGGAGTGCAGTGGCACAATCATGGGCACCGCAGCCTCGACTTGCTGGGCTTAGGTGATCCTTCCACTTTAGCCTTCCAAGTAGCTGGAACTACAGGTTTCAGCACCACACCCAGTTAATTTTTTGACTTATTATAGAGATGAGGTCTCACCATGTTGCCCAGGCTGGTCTCAAACCCCTGAGCTAAAGCAATCCTCTTGCCTCTGCCTCCCAAAGTGCTAGGATTACAGGCGTGAGCCACTGCATCCTGCTGAACTAAAATTTTAATGAGTTGGAGGAAAAGGTAGGGAGGTCCTAGCAGATACAGTGGCTGAAGAAAGAGCCTTCAGGAAGAATGATGCTGATGGGATGGAGCCAGTGCTGCCTGGAGCCACATGTCAGGAAGAAGGACCCTTCTCAGGATTATAGTAAAAGAATTGAGAACAATAATCAAAGGCAAAATAATCTAACAAATGGCAATACCCCTGTACTGGGTGTGTAACCTTAGGACAGTCACTTAGCCTCATTGAACATCCACTGATTCATGCAAGACACTTCCATCTGTGTGTTCTCTCTGCTCACACAATCAGACAAAATGAGGTGCGGGAGGGCACTTTGTGTGGAAACAAGCTGTAACAAATACAGAAGTGTCACTGCTAGTCTAGTACCTGTCTGACGTTGATTTTCTTCAATGACACTTTGGGGAAAGAAGCTTGCTTTTGCTGGGTCATATTGTGAAGATGTTGACCATGACCCTAGACTACAGAGCAGTGGTTCTCAACTGGGGGAGATTTTGCTTCTCAGGGGATTTTTGGCCATGGCTGGAGACATTTTCAGTTATCACAATCTGGAGGTGGATATCGCTGTCCTCTAGTGGGTAGAGGCCAGAGATACTGCTAAACAGCCCACAGTGCACAGAACTGTCCCTCACAACAAAGAATTATCTGGCTCAAAGTGTCAATAGGTTGAGAAATCCTGGTCTAGACTCATGGGCAAAGTATTTCACCTCTGTGAGCATCAATGTCCTCCTCTAGGTCATGGGGGTGATAATAATAGAACCTACCTCACAGGCCTGTTGTGATGATTAAATGACAATATACCCATCAAGCACTCAATGCCTGGTACATAATAAATATTGAGTAAGTAATAGAACTTCTTGTGGTTATTTAGGTACTTAAAAGATGAGAAAGGCCAGGTGTGGTAATCCTAGCACTTTGGGAGGCCAAGGCGGGAGGATGGCTTGAGCCCAGGTGTTGGAGACCAGTCTGGGTAATATAGCGAGACCCTGTCTCAACAACAACAAAAAAGTAAAAAAATTAGCCAAGTATGGTGGCACATGCCTGCAGTCCCAGCTACCCCGGAGGCTGATGCAGGAGGATTGCTTGAGCCCAGGAGATTAATGTTGCAGTGAGCCATGATCATGCCATGCACTCCAGACTAGGCAAGAGAGTGGGACCCTGGTGCAAAAAATAAAATAGAATGAAATAGAAGATGAGGAAATTGAGGCTCAGAAAAGAGAACCAACTTTCCAGGTCAAGGGAAAAAGGATCTCTTATCATGGGATAGACACACCTGATTAAGTCTTCTGTAGACAAAGGCTGCAGTTTTCTTCTGTGTGGACCTAACATGGGACACAGTCCTTGCACTCAGCAAAGTGGAAGGAGGAACAGAACTAACGTGTACTGAATGTTTTCATATCCCTCTCTCATCCCTATGAGGTCAGTGTTATGACTTCCACTTACAGCGAGGCTAAGTGAGAAGTCCAAGATCCCGCAGCAAGTCAGTTGCCAAGTAGCAATTTGAATTAAGGTAGGTCAGTGAGGGTTTGGGTTGGAGACAGTGATCCTGGGAGAAGGTCATTCACCCCAAGGTGCAGACATCATGGAGTAAATTCCAGATGTGACTGATATCTGGCTGAAAAAGAACCATGAAAATGAAAAATGCTTAAAAACATGTAAACTGCTGAGCTTGTGTTGAGACCAGAGAAGGAGGGAGGCAAAGGAAATGTTTTCTTGAGGTTTGGGGGCAAGCACACCCTGGTCAAATCCCGGTTTCTGACACTTTTGGCTGGGTCTTTGGGCAAGTAACTTATCCTCTCTGAGCCTCAATCTATTTCTATATAAAATACCCTGGCGGGCACAGTGGTTCATGCATATAATCCCAGCACTTTGGGAGGCAGAGGCGGGTGGATTGCTTGAGAACCAGCCTAGCTCGGTGGCTCAGCCTGTAATTCCAGCACTTTGGGAGGCCAAGGTAAGAGGATAGCCTGAGCTCATGGGTTCAAGACCAGCCTGAGAAACTCGTCAAGACCTCTGTCTCTATAATAAAGCAAAAAATTAGCTGGGTATGGTGGCACATGCCTGTAGTTCCAGCTACTAGGAAGGCTGAGGTGGAAGGATCACCTGAGCCTAGCAGGTCGAGGGTATAGTGGCCATGAGCATTCCACTGCATTCCATCCAGCCTGGGTGACAGAGTGAGACTTCAACTCAAAAAAATTTTTTAAATGAAATAAAATACCCACATTTTGAATTATTTCTTCATTCATTAATTCCTTACATCAAGCAGGAATGATCCATATGGACATGCAGGTTTTGAAGGTGTCCAGCAGCAGAGACAAGTGTGGGTAGAAGTCTAGTCTGAGCTCTGATTCCTCAGTCTGCCTTTGGCATAGAGCTACATCAGGCCAAAGGAAGTGGCACTTTTTTTTTCTGATTTGCAAAATCACAAAGTCCATGCAAAGACAAAAAAGCACAAGGCAGAAGCCCTTCCTTTGAGAGCCAGACTCTAGGTTGAGTACTGTAAAACCAGGGCTGAAGTGGGCACAACCTCTATTCTAGAGAAACCTGTAGTCTGAAGCTGTGATTCCTAAGTAAGGAGATAGCAAACAGATGGTGCTTAATACATGGTACACACACAGTCAAGGCAGCAGATGCTGAAAGAAAGAATCATGTCTAGAGAATTGGACCCAGAAGAGCTTCCTGCAAGAGGGGTTTCTTCAAGCCAGTCCTTAAAGGGTGGAGAGGAGTTAAATAAGCAGAAGGAAGGAGAATCACATGGGCAAAAACTTTGGAGAGGAGGCTCCTTTCCCAGGTTAGATGAGCTAAATCAGAGGCTTCCTGTAGGACAAAAGAGGCAGGAGAGTTGGTGAAAAAGGAGAGTTCAGATTTTAGCGGTTGGACCGGAATTATTGAGGGTACTTTAAGAGCTGAAATCAAGTCTTCAGAAGAGCTCTCTGTTGACAAGTATATGTTGGGAATGAAACAAGTGGTAAAAACACACAACTGTCCAGAGAAAAGAGAAATGCACAATTCTGCCTCCAAACTCAAAAGAATTCTCTTTAACGTTCTTCTGGAGATTCTAGACAAGGTAATAATGCAAGAAAAATAAATAAAAGGCATTAGCTAGAAAGGAAGAGTAAAATTGCCTTTATTCACAGGCAACATGATCGTGTACATAAAAAATCCTGTTGGATGTGATGGCTCATGCCTGTAATCCCAGCACTTTGGGAGGCCAAGGCGAGTGGACTGCCTGAGTCCGCAGGTTGGAGACCAGCCCGGGCAACATGGCGAGACCTCGTCTCTACAATAAATAAAAAAATTAGCCAGGCATGGTAGCACGCACCTGTAGTTCTGGCTACTTGGAAGGCTGAGGCGGAAGAATCACCGGAACCCAGCAGGTCAATACTGGGGTGGCCATTAGCGTGCCACTGCACTCCAGCCTGGGCAACAGAGTGAGACTCCGACTCAAAACAAAAACAAAAACAAAAAAAAACCATTGCTGAGAGGAATTAAAGAAGAACTAAATAAATGAAAACATATACCATGTTTGAGGACTGAGAAACTCAGTATTAAGATGTTAACTCTCAGGCTAGGCATGGTGGCTCATACCTATAATCCCCGTACATTTGAAAAATAAGGACAGGCCAGACTTGGTGGCTCAGCCTGTAATCCCAGCACTTTCGGAGGCCAAGGCGAGTGAATTGCCTGAGCCTGTGAGTTCGAGACCAGCCTGGGCAACTTGGCAAGCCCTCGTCTCTACAATAAGTAAAAAATTAGCCAGGCGTGGTAGTGCACGCCTGTAGTTCCAGCTACTCGGAAGGCTGAGGTGGAAAGATCACCAGAGCCCAGCAGGTCCATGATGGGGTGGCCGTGAGTGTGCCACTGGGCAATGGAGTGAGACTCCAACTCAAAATAAATAAATAAATAAAATAAGGACAAAGTAAAAAGACAAACACTACCTGGTTTCAAGGCTTATTTATAAAACGATTTATATATAAAGTAATTAAGACAGAGTGATATTTGCTTAAGGACAGAAGGACAAACACATTAAAAAAAAAAAAGAATCTTGGTCAGGCATGATGGCTCATGCCTATAATCCTAGCACTTTGGGAAGCTGAGGTGAGAGGATTGCTTGAGCCCAGGAATTTGAGAACAGCCTAGGCAACATAGTAAGACTTCATCTCTGAAATAAATAAATAAATAAATAAATAAATAAGCTGGTGTGTGCCTGTAGTCCCAGCTGCTTTGGAGGCTGAGACAGAAAGTATTTCCTGAGCCCAAGAGCCTGAGGCTGTGATGATCTGTGATATGACACTGCACTCCAGCCTGAGTGGCCGAGTGAGTCCCTGACTCAAAAGAAAAAAAAAAAGAATCATAAATTCAGCTGATTAAAAAAGAACAAATAGACAAAGGTGTCAAGTTAATTCAATGCGGGAAAGGATGGTTCTGGAATACCTGAAAAATACCGTAAAATACTTGTAAAAAGTGAATTACAATCTTTGCTTCCCACCATACACAAAAATTAACACAATATGGATCAAAGACATAAATGCAAAAGCTAAAGTTATAAAACTTCTAGAAGAAAACATAGGAGGAAATCTTTGCAAACATGGGGTAAGCAAAGATTTTTTTTTAGACAGACACAAAAAGCACTAACTTCAATAGAAAAAAATGATAAAGTAGATTTTATCAAAATTTACAATTTTTGCTTTTCAAAAGACACTTTTGAAAAAAATAATGAAAAGGCAAGCCACAGACTGGTGAAAAATATTTACAATAATATATCTGATAAAGGTTTTGCATCCAGAATATATAAGAATTGTTACAACTCAATAAAACGATAAACATATATATTCAATGTAATCCCTATCAAAATTCCATGTCATTTATCACAGATATAGAAAAAAATTCTGAAGTTTATATGGAGTCACACAAAAAAATCAGACCTGCCAAGGCAATTTTGAGCAAAAATAAAAAACAAAGCCAGTGGCATCACACTACCTGATTTCAAACTGTATTACAAAGCTATAATAATTTTTCTTTTTTTGAGTTGGAGTTTCACTCTGTTGCTCAGGCTGGAGTGCCGTGGCACACTCACGGCCACCCCAGCGTCGACCCACTGGGCTCAGGTGATCCTTCCGAGTAGCCAGAACTACAGGCTCACGCTACCACCCCAGCTAATTTTTCATTTATTGTAGAGACGAGGTCTCGCCAAGTTGTCCGGGTTGGTCTCGAACCCTCAGGCTCAAGCAATCCACTCACCTCAGTCTCCCAAAGTGCTGGGATTATAGGCTGAGCCACCAAGTCCGGTCACAAAGCTATAGTAATTTAAACAGCATGGTAGTGGCATGAAAACCGACACATTGACCATTGGAACCAAAGAGAGATCCAAGAAATTAACCCACACATTTTTCAGTCAACTGATTTTTGACAAAGGAGATAAGAATAAGAGCACACAGTGGGAAAAGGACAGTCTCTTCAATAAAGGGTCTTGAGAAAACTGGATATCCATATGCAAAAGAATGAAACTGGTCCCTTATCTCACACCATATATAAAAATCAACTCAAAATGGATTAAAGACTCAAATGTAATACCTGAAACTATAAAGTGACTAGGAGAAAACATAAGGGGAAAACCACACAACATTGGCCTGTGTAATCTTTTTAGATTTGACCTCAAACTTAGACAACAAAAGCAAAAATAGACAAATGGAGCCGGGCTCGGTGGCTCAGCCTGTAATCCCGCACTTTGGGAGGCCGAGGTGAGTGGATTGCCTGAGCCCGCAGGTTCGAGACCCACCTGGCAACTTGGTGAGACCTCATCTCTACAATAAATCAAAACTTAGCCGGGTATGGTAGCTACTTGGAAGGTTGAGGCGGAAGGATCACCAGAGCCCAGCAGGTCGAGGCTGCTGTGGCCGGGAGCGGCCACTGCACTCCAGTCTGGGCGACTGAGTGAGACCCCAACTCAAAAAAAAAAAAAAAAATAGACGAATGGGATGATAGCAAACTGAAGTTTCTGCACAACAGAGGAAATAACAGGTGAAAAGACAACCTATAGGTTGGGAGAAAATATCTGCAAATCATAAATCTGTTAAGGGATTAAGCACAAACTACACAAGAAATTCAACTCAATAAAGAGAATAAATAAGTCAATTAAAAATAAGCAGCCGGGCTCAGTGGCTCGGCCTATAATCCTGCGCCTTGGGAGGCAGAGGTGAGTGGATTGCCTGAGCCCGCGGGTTCGAGACCCACCAGGGTAACTTGGTGAGACCTCATCTCTACAATAAATAAAAAAACCAGCCGGGCGTGGTAGCACGCACCTGTAGTTGCAGCTACTTGGAAGGCTGAGGCGGAAAGATCGCCGGAGCCCAGCAGGTCGAGGCTGCAGTGACCGGAAGTGGCCACTGCACTCCAGGCTGGGCGACAGAGACTCCAACTCAAAAAAGAAAAAAAAAGCAAAGATATATGAAAAATGCTCAACATCACTCATCAGAGGAAATGCAAATTAAAATCACAATGAGGGCCTGGAGCGGTGGCTCAAGCTTGTAATCCCAGTACTTTGGGAGGCCAAGGCCAGAGGATTGCCTGAGTCCAGGGATTTGAGACTAGCCTGGACAACTTGGCGAGGCTCATCTCTACAATACATCAAAAAATTACCCAGATAAGGTGACATGTGCCTGTAGTTCTGGCTACTTGGAAGACTGAGGTGGAAGGATTGCCTGAGCCGTAAGTAGACGCTGGGGTGGCCATGAGCATGCCACTGCACTCCAGCCTGGGTGACGGAATGAGACTACCACTCAAAAAAAAAAAAAAATCACAATGAGATAGTACCTCACACCTGTCAGAATAGTTATTATCAAAATGACAAAAGATAACAATGTTGTAAGAATGTGGAGAAAAGGAAGCCCTTGTACACTATTTGTGGAAATATGAATTAGTACAAACATTATGGAAAATTGTATTGGGATACCTCAAAAAACTAAAAGCAGAACTATCATATGATCTAGCAATCCCACTTCTGAATATGAAATCAAAATATTGAAGATATTGAAGAGATACACTCCCATATTTATTGCCCCATTATTTACAATAGTCAAGTTATGGAATCAACCTATTTGACCATCAGTGGCTGAATGGATAAAGAAAATGTGATATGCTGGGCATGGTGACTCACGCGTGTAATTCCAGGACTTTGGGTGGCAGAGGCAAGAAGATTGCTTGATTCCAGGGGTTCGAGACCAGCCTGGACAACTTAGTGAGATCTCGTCTCTACAATAAATAAAAAATTTAGCTGGGCGTGGTGGCTTATGCCTGTAGTTCTGGCTACTTGGGAGGCTGAGGCAGAGGGATCATCTGAGCCCAGCAGGTTGAGGCTGCAGTAGCCATGAGCACTCTACTGCACTCCAGCCTGGGTGATACAGTGAGCCTATGACTCAGAAAAAAAGAAAAAAGAAAATGTGATACGTATACACAATGGAATACTATTCAGCTTTAACAAAGAAGGAAATTCTGTCACTTGTGACAACATGGGTGAACATTATATCCTCATGGAAGACATTACGCCAAGTGAAATAAGCCAAGCAAAGAAAGATAAATACCACATGATCTCACTCATATGTAGAATCTAAAACAATCAAATAGTAGCAGAGAGTAGAATAGTGGTTACCAGAGGTTGGGGGGGCTAAGGGAATGGTAAGATGTCAGTCAAAGGGCACAAGGTTTCAGTTAAACAAGAGGAATACTTTTTCTGACAGCTCTTACACAGTAGGGTGAATATTATTAATAATAATGTATTATTATTATGCAATATTCTACATATTAAACAATATTATTATCAGCAATTTCAAAATGGCTGAGTAAATTTTAAATTCTCTCACCACAAAAAATACTTATTTGAGGTGATAAGTTAATTAGCTTGATTCTACATTGACTATATATATATTATAACATCACTTTATGTCCCATTAAATATGCAATTGCAAGTTGTTAATTTACAATAAAATAAAATAAAGAAAATAAATAACCCAAATAAAAAATGAGAGTTGGGCATGGTGGCTCATGCCTATAATCTCAGCACTTTGGGAGGCCAAGGTGAGAGGGATGCCTGAGTCCACGAGTTCGAGACCAGCCTGGGCAACTTGGCAAGACCTCATCTCTACAATAAATGAAAAAAAAATTATCCAGGCGCTGGGCGTTATGGTGTATGCCTATAGTCTTAGCCGCTTGGAAGGCTGAGGTGGAAGGAACACCTGAGCCCAGCAGATTGAGACTGCAGTGGCTGCGAGCATGCCACTGCACTCCAACCTGGACAACAGAGTGAAACTCCAACTCAAAAAAAAGCAGGTCGAGCGCAGTGGCTCAAGTATGTAATCCCAGCACTTTGGGAGGCCGAGGCGAAGGATTATCTGAGCTCACAGGTTCAAGACCAGCCTGGTTTGGCGAGTCCTCGTCTCTACAATAAATCAAAAAATTAGCTGGGCATGGTGGCATACTCCTGTAGTTCCAGCTGCTTGGAAGGCTGAGGCAGAAGGATCACCTAAGCCAAACAGGTCGAGGCTGCGGTGGCCATGAGCAGCGTGCCACTGCACTCCAGCCTGGACGACAGAGTGAGACTCTGACTCAAAAAAACAACAACAACAACAAAAAAAATAACAAAGCAGACATTTTGCCAAAGAAGATACAGGCAGCTGGGCATGGTGGCTCAAGCCTGTAATACCAGCACTTTTGGGAGCTGAGGCAAGAGGATTGCCTGAATCTAGAGTTCGAGACCAGCCTGGGCAAGTTGGCGAGACCTCATCTCTACAATAAATCAAAAAATTATCCGGGTGTGATAGAACATGCCTGTAGTTCCAGCTACTTGGAAGGCTGAAGCAGAAGGATCGCCTGAACCCAGCAGGTTGAGGCTGTGGTGGTCATGAGCATGCCACTGCCCTCCAGTCTGGGTGACCGAGTGAGACTCCGACTCTAAATAAGCCGAGCACAGCTGGGCTTGGTGGCTCAGCCTGAGGTGAGTGGATTGCCTGAGTCCGTGGGTTCGAGACCCACCTGGCCAACTTGGCGAGACCTCATCTCTACAATAAATAA
>CAUYQG010175164.1:0-16433 GCA_963574415.1 Tarsius wallacei | reverse complement strand
GCGCCTGTAGTCCCAGCTACTTGGAAGGCTGAGGCGGAAGGATTGCTGGAGCCCAGCAGGTCGAGGCTGCGGTGGCTGGGAGTGGCCACTGCACTCTAGTCTGGGCAAAAGAGTGAGACTCCAACTCAAAAAAAAAAAATTAATCGCTGAATGTGTGTCTAGAAAAGGTTATCCAAGTACTTGTGTGTTGTCCTCTTTTTAAAGTCAACTCCAGCTCACTGTGGTAAGACATTCGGTTAAAATCTGCTCTCCACTGGTAAACCTGTTGAGTGACTTTGGGCAAGTAATTTACCCTTTCAGTGTCTTTTAATAAGGAAAATGAGGATAATATTATGAAGAATTGTTAGAATTAGTAGCCATATGTACAAGTTCCTGCTCTTACATAGGAGACATTCAGTAAATCTTAGATGTATTTTCCTTTCTTCAGAATAACCTTAAAGGAAGTCAGAATATGTAAGTAGTAAAAAGAACACTCATGCTGAATACAAAGGAATGAATGATTTTCTTGAACGACAAGTCTGTTCTTAAACTTCTCTACTTCTGTACACATTTTTCACATTTCAGAAAGTATATTTAAAATCATAAGTTATATACTCAAGAAGTGTATATGTTTATCTTTAGGCATTGCCTGCTTTTAAAAATCACTTTGGTGTTTAATAGCCTATTTAGACATGCCCTTTATAGTTACTGTCTTGCTGTTGCATGTATCTAAGGAGACTTTATTTAAACAAAGCCATGAAAAGCAAAGTATCTATGACAATAACCCTAGAAAAATGGACATAAAATAAAGATGATGAAGCTATAGGCTGGTGAAAGTAAATGAGAGGTGTCCTATTTTAGATACCAAATATCCTCAGTGTAGACAGTTTGGGATAACTGTAAAGATTATCTTCAGAGGATAAACTTTTATGTGGAAGGTGCCTCAGTCCACCAGGAGCAATGCAGTGTATTAGCTAAGGACAGTCTCTGGAGTCAGGCTGCCTGGTTACAAATCTGTAATGTTGGATTCTAGTTGTATGATTTTGAGCAAGCTTATTGTTCTCTTGGTGACTACATTTCCCCTACAATAAACAAGGACCATAGTTCATTCCTTGTCAGTTTATTCATGAGAATTAAAAGAGTAAATATTCTAGGCACTTAGAACAGTACAAGGCTTATGGTATTTCATAAGCACTAGCTTTAAAAAGAAACATTTTAAAAAATATTGATATTTAGGATTATAATTGTCATAAAAATGCATCTTACTGAAGTCATTTCACATTCTCAGATCTATTTTTGGACAACTGATAAGTTCTGCTGTACCCTTCACATAAAAATATGTGCAGCTCTGAATTCATTTATTTTCTCCCCATATCCATCCCAATCTTTGCGCAATGGTAGATGTTCACTATGAAATTTCTTGAACTGAATTTAGATTACATGAATCACCAACCAAGTGGAGCATAATGAACCAGCAATTAAAAATCTTACCTACCTCAAGTACCTACAAAATACCAGTTTCTTTATTTAGAAACAAAAAACAGTCTCAATTCCTTGTAGGATTTAATGAAGAGTTTTACGTTGGTTGTAAAACACCAGGCACTATCCTTGAATATTGTTGTTATTATTTCAAAATACTAGAAATCTTGTATAATAGAGTGAGACTAGAAGATGATGGACTAATTTTAATTAAGTGAATAAGGGAGAAACTCAGTATTATTCAAATAGTGCCACCAACTTTGTGGTCAGCATGTAATATAGTTGAGAATATGGGGGACTAACCTTCAGACTTTTTTTTGCAGATTTAACAACATTTAAGGAAACCCATAAAATACTGAACAGATTCACTTGAACTTTTCTCTTAGTTATGGTTTTATCATCTTCTTTGTTTGTTCCATTTGCTTCTGTATTGGGGTCTCTTCCTCACTACTAATGACAGTCTCAACCCCTGTTGCTGCCCTGAAGACCAAATTTATTCTGTAATATCAATGCATCCTTGCCTGCACACTTCATTCACTGCCATGAACTCTACATGAAATTCGTGAGACTCTCTCCATACTATGTGTGTCTAACTAGTGCCTTTATTCTACCAATTAGCACCCAACATTCTCTCAAGTAAATGTGAAAAATACCTTGCCTCAGGAAGTCAAAAGTAATTAAAGATCATCAGAATAGATTTCAAAGTGAAGTATTCTTTGTAATAGAAATCAAGTTGAATATGTACAAAATTACTTGATATTCTTTTGTATTTTATTAGAATAGTTAATTAAACATATGGACAACATTATAAATAGTGAAACAAATATTAATTCCATGAATATATACATTAAAAAATATATATACATATACCTAATACACATACACATGTGCATTTGTGAGTCTTAAAAAATTAAGTAGATACATTTCAACTTCAAACAGAAAAATCAGAATAAACATTATAATTTTTATTAAAAAAATAAATTTAGTTTTAAGTTTGAAGTCATTTATACACATATATAACTAGCAGATATCGATAAACTTGATTCTCAAGGCTCTGACCAGTCAAAACTGTTGGTGATGACAGAAGTAATACAAACTGAGTTGAGAATCCCCATAGCAATCCCAGTGTACAAATGTTTTTACATATACATAATCTATAATGGCATTGTTTCCTTTTTTAAAGTTAATTTTTATTAAAAATGCATTTAATTTTAGGGCATAATTTTAAAAATTAATTAAATGTAAACACCAGTACAAAATTTGAGATCGACTTACACAGATAATAAAGCAATATTTTTTTACTGAATTGATTTCTTTAGGGAATGATGTATCAGTATCCTTTCTAATAACCAAAATGTGCTATCCAGTTGTTATCCAATGTAGTTCTATCTACATTTTGCATAGTGTCCTAAAAATGGTGGAAGTCCTTCTCATTATCTTCTTCTACGTTTCTTTTTTGTAGTTGTCCTTTTTTTCTTCTTTCCTTTCCACCTTCAGTTTTTTCTTTTTTCTAAACACCTACTGAACAATAAACATTGTTCAAGGCCCTGAGGATAGACAATAAACAATACATAATCTTTCACCTCAAGAAGCTCATAGAAAAAAATGATAACTTGGGGGTTTCATTTCAAATTCACACTGATTATAAAGTAGTAACATAATATAAAACAGGACACTTCTCTATTGGTCATTTAATTTTTCCTATCATCATTTCTCCAGCTTAGGAGGAATACCTAGTTGTTTCTCCTTAGGATGTCATTCTGCCTGATTTTTTTTTTTTTTTTTTTTTGAGTTGGAGTCTTAATGTGTCGCCCAGGCTGGAGTGCAGTGGCATGTTCCCGGCCACCCCAGCGTCCACCTGGTGGGCTCAGGGGATCCTTCCGCCTCAGCCTTCCACGTAGCCAGAACTACAGACGTGTGCTATGATGTCCAGCTAATTTTTTGATATTGTAGAGATGAGGTCTCGCCAAGTTGCCCAGGCTGTTCGAACCTGTGAGCTCAGGCAATCCTCTATCCTTGGCTTCCCAAAGTGCTGGGATTACAGGCTTGAGCCACCACACCCAGCCCATTCTGACTGATTTTAATGAATTACTTCATATAACTGCTTTGCTTTATTATTTTTCTCCCATATTTTGTTGTCCTAGTTTCCTAGGTTCACTTCAACAAAGCACTACAAATGCAGTCACTTAAAACAACACAATGTATTCTCTCAAAGTTCCAGAGGCTAGAAGCCAGAAATTTAGATGCTGTGAGGGCCATGCTTCCCCTGACACTGTAGTAAAGTTCTTTCTTGCCTCTAACTTCTACTGGTGGCAATGAACCTGTCATTTCTTTGCTTGCATCACTCCAATCTCTGCCTCTATTTCCTCATGATTTTCTTCTCCCTGTTTGTATATCTCTCCTCTGCTAATAAGGACATTTGTCATAACGGATTAGAACCTATTTCCACCATACTCCTGTATGAACTCAACTAATTACAACTAATTACTAGTAACTTAAGGGTTTTACATCTGTAATAACCCTATTTCCAAATAAGGTCACATTCTGAGATCCTGGGGTTTGAACACCAACATATCTTTTAAGGGAACATAATTCAATCCATAACAGATGTGGTCTAAAAACATAGCTTTTTAAATTATAATTAAAAGTCCAAGCTAGTAGGGAGTCCACAAGGCTCTAAATGACTGAGGAGTCCATGCTAGTAGCACAACAGGGACCTGAAAGCACTATTCAGTTCTCTGTGAACTTACCTTACTCCCAGCCTAAAGAGTATTATTTTGATAAATAGTTGAGCTATGGCCTGCTTGTACGTGTCACTCCTAAACTCAATTCATATGTTGAAACATCACACCAAGGTGACAGTATGAAAGGTCGAACCTCTGAGAAGGCCATGAGGGCAGAGTTTTCATGAATGATATTAGTGCCTTTATATAAAAACCTTGAGGGAGCTTTTTGGTTCCTTTTCGCTCTTCCTCCATATGAGGTCACATAGATGACACCATCTATGAGAAACAGGCCTTCACCAGACTCTGAATCTGCTAGCGCCTTGGTCTTGGACTTCCCAGTCTTCAGAACTATGAACAATAAGTTACCTGTTTTTTTGTTGCTGCTGTTGTTGTTTGTTTGCAAATTATCCAGTCTAAGGCTTTTTCTAATAGTAGCCCAAATGAACTAAGACAGAAATGTATTTAGTTTATACATTTGGTTTATCATGTATTTTATCCTCCTATTATTTACCTGCTTTGCCATGCAAGTATTATCTCTAGAGTTAATTTTGTGTCAAAACATAGAAATGAAGGCATAGAGAAGATGCCATACAACATTAAGACAAGTCTCTCACCCAATACAAAAAAAAAAAAATCTTTGTATAACATTCCAGTTTTATGATCATTCCATATCTATTTGAACCTTTCCAGTAGTTGTTTGGAGCAAAGTTATTGAATGTTCTACATGTGACAGCAGGTCTTATGTTAATTCATTTAATTCTCACATGTCCCCTGGAGAGAGTCACCATGACCCCCATTTCTGAGATAAGGACACGGTCTGATGTCGTTTAAGTTAATTTCTGCATGTGTGGGGCAGAGCCATGATAAGAACCAACGAAGCATATACCCACCTACCTGCAAATCCTTGTTTCTTTCACAATATTTACTACCTCTCAAACAACACAAACAGACACAAAGTCCATATAGCAGCTAGAAATGGCTAATTAAAACACATGACAAGTGAGTTGCAAGAAGAAAAATAACATTTTGGGGTCACAATATGGACTGTGCCCCAAATTTCCCATTCAAGATGTAAACTAACACAAGAGAAAGAAAAAGAGAAGTTAAATTATTATTTATGCCTCCATATAAAAGGGGATGCATGATTATATAAAAACTTAAGGTATGTTTTTGAAAAATTATATAATCATTTTATTTACAAAGATTAATAATTAAAAAACTGAAAGACATAAACAGCTTCCCCCATCTTCTAAATAATAAAAACTCATTTAGTCCACTTTAATAAAGGTGGTCAGAAAAATTGGGCTTTAATCAGAATTCTTCCTCTCCCCCATGCTTCTAGAGTAAAGAACTTACAGGAAACGTTTCTTTGTTTATTTCTGTATCTAATTATTAAGAACAGACAGAACTTCTGTATGACTAGGTTGTACTAATAAGGAGTGTTTTTTTAATCTTCCCAACTAATTAATATTCATTTTTGAAGAGTGAAAATTGGCTTTCTTATTTTAAGTAAAAATAAAGGGCACTGCTGTTTGTAACTAATTGCTAATTGAGCAATTACTCTATCATGTGGCACTGGTAAAAACCATTACTTGAGGTTTTCAGCAAGTTCTGATTTTAACTTAATAATAATTTGAGTTGAAATTATTTAGTAAATTAAGTATTTTTTTTACCAGGCACTCTCTATACTTCAAGTAATTTCTAATTATGTTACCTAATGAAGTAATTATATCATTAGTTAGAAATTTGTCAGCGTAGTAAATCTTTTTTAAGAGAATAAAATGTGGTGACTGTGGTGTTTTCCATGAAAAGAAACTATAATAAACATAAGCCATTAAAAACATTTGCCCAAATGTATGTCTAGTTGTAGCTGGTAGAGAGGAAATTCGGAAGAATCTTGCATTTCCCTTTGTCTAGCACTGATTCACGGTAGATTAACCAGAAGGTTAAATGGGATCAAATTCTCAGTCCTAACTACCTTCCACTCATTTTCAATTCCCTATCCCTGCACTGCAGGTTCCTTGCAGAATCAGAGCTGGAATTGATTAGCCTGGGTACACAGACTGACCTGCCAGGCCTTCTCCCAGAAATCTTCGGACATCGTCGAACCATTGGTACAAGGGATCAAAAACCTGTCAGTGCTCATCAAACCTGATTTCAGCTCAAAGGAAACTATCGTAACTTTGCAAGGGCTCCTCCTATTATTAAAACGTTTCAGCAAACAGAAATTACTACCGGCAAACTGCTCCTAGGAAGCACTGAGAAAAGGGCATTTGAAAATGGTGCGAGGAACTTTCAACCAATTTCCTCTGCTAAAGAAAATGTTGTATTAGTCTGCACAGAAAATTGGCTGTTGCTGCTCCTCCTAGTCCCTCTCCTGTAAGTACTGCCAGCCAGTTCATTTAGCTCATCAGCCAAAGCTGAATTAGAAACTACCATCGTTTCTCCTCTCACTTGTGCTTTTTCCAATATCATTATTACATGGCAGTGTGGTCGGCTGGGATGTGCACTAGGCTTGGCAAAGGGATTCTTGGATTGTGTGTTCCCATCAGCCCGAATGACTCATTCTGTGAATTTAGAAAGCCATATTTTTGTCTCTGGATTCATGTCTTCTATTTTTTAAAATAGGTTGCAATAATATACCATTTATGAAGTTTTAAAGCTGTAAGTTTTCTACTTCTATTAAGAAAAACCTCCAGTTACAGATTCCAAAATATTGGAACACTCAACTAATAATATGAAAACCATCTCTAAATTGTGAAAGCAGGGGATCAATTTATGTCTTCAGTAATTTTCCCAATCTAGGTACAGGGATCTAGAAGAGACATATAATGATGTCTTACTTACCAAGTTATGTATAAAGAAATACTGGTGCCTTCAAGTTCGCAGTATATATTAGGATGCGGGCATTAAGAAGGGTCCAACTAGTGAATTCACACAAGAAGCACTGGAACTTTCTTCTATTGAAGAGGTCTTCAGATTGCTTTTATAAAATTATAATTTTTAGGGATGATTTTCAGTCACTTACAATTTTAAATGCAAAATAATGTGATTCAAATGCTGATGATTATCATTAGAGATTTGTTGATAGTAACTTTTGCTTTTTATTAAGCTCGCTTATGTTTAATTAATTGATTTGAAATTAGTTATTAATATGCTGACATTGTTGTAGCCACTGGGTCTATTCTGGTTTACATCAAAAACATATTTTTCACTCCAGTGAAGGGAAACAATCAAGACTACAAACAAGTACATATGGTAGGATGGTGAAAAGAACCACTTAAAGAAATATAACATAATGATGTGTATTTGCAACAAGAGGCTGGTTTACCTGGTGTGTTTAGGAAATATAAACACCGAGCTCTCATTTTAAATGTGTGAGCAGGCATGTAAAGATCTGGGGGGAGCATTAAATGCAAGGAAAAAAGCAACTCCAATGCTCCAGAGACAAAAACGGACTTGCCATATTTAAGGAAACGATAGAAAACACGTGTAACTGAAGCAGGTCAAGAGAGGAGCAGTGGGATGAATGATGAGGCGGGGGAGGGAAAGAGAACACAGCGTGTGCAGTAAGTGGAAACACATGTGATTCCTGAGAAGCTGTCATTTCAGACTCTACCTTCTGTGACGTTAAAGAAATAACTGCATTGCTTTTGTAAATGCTTTTGTTGAGCCTTTAGACCAATAAAATCTGTATTTAGTTTTCATATGTTGCTTATATATGAAAAAGACATTCTTATCCTTACTTATTAGGAATATTCTAGTAGCGGAAAAAGACATTTTGAGTGTTGGAAATTATTGACCGTAGCGGCAGAATGGTGGTCTAAAGAAAAGCCCTCAGAAGAATGGTGTCCTTGAATGTGAGAAGTATCCCCCACCTGGAAGACCACTGCATCATTTGTGTGTTTATAAGTATGTGTTTGACTGGCAACAGGTCCTCTTTATGTGTTCTCAAGCTTGCAATGAAATATATTTTATTTTTTCTTGCCCCCAAAGTGTAAGCATTATAGCAAAAATTCACCTTTTTTGGACATCATAAAAGAAACAGAAAGTTTACAGGATTGAATTTCTGTGTTTTTAAAACTATCTTTCTTATGTTCATAATATGAGGGGGGATCTCCCCAAAATTTGGAATTTATTTATAGAAAAGTGTGTTTTTATTCTTGCATGTTTAAACTTAGTACTCTCCATTTGAAGCAATATACCTATCAAGATGCTTTTTCCACTGCTCGTAACAGTTTTTGAACCCGTCAATTTTGATGCCTTGTAGAACTTCTGCTGTTTTTTGTTTCACCTCTTCCACATGGGCCAAATGTTTCCCCTCGAGGGCTTTTTTCATCCAATGAAACAACAGAAAAGTCACTCTGGGCAAGATGGGGTGAATAGGGAGGGTGTGGCACAGGGGTCATGCCATTTTTGGTCAAAAACTGCTGAACATTCAGTGCTGTGTGGGCAGGTGTGCTCATAAATCACCCATCACAAAACGGGCAAGTGTGTTGAAAGAATCTCCAATAGCCAGGCACAGTGGCCCACACCTATAATCCCATCACTTTGGGAGGCCGAGGTGAGAGGATTGCCTGAGCCCATGGGCTTGAGACCAATCTGGGCAACTTGGTGAGACCTCATCTCTACAATAAATCAAGAAAAATTAGTCAGATATGATGGCGCATGCCTGTAGTTCCAGCTACTTGGAAGGCTGAGGCCGAAGGATCACCTGAGCCCAGCAGGTTGAGGCTGCTGTGGCCATGAGCATGCCAGTGCACTACAGCCTGTGTGACAGAGTGAGACTCCCACTCAAAAACAAAAACAAAAACAAATCTCCATAAAAGTTCACTGAGGCCTCTCACAACAATTCTGTCTGGTACACTGATGCCGTGGATTCCTAGAACACTCACCCTATACTGCAAGGAGCCTGTCCTCCAAAAAAATAATTCTGGTTTTTTTTGATACCCCCCACACACACATAGACTATGTAAAACACTTCCCCTAAAATGCTATCAAGTTGAACCAAACACTGAAGAAAAGGGAAAATTTTTTTTAGAAAATAAACAAGAAAGATCTTAGGGCATTTCAAATACTAAAGCTGCATAGTAATAAATTAATTGACATTTTTAAGATGAATCATACTTGGAAGATGACAGTGAATGATAACCAAAATGAATAGAGAGATGTGCATGCTCGTGTGTGTGTGTGTGTGTGTGTGTGTGTGTGTGTGTGTGTGTGTGTTTGGAGACACTCCAACAATCCCCAGATAAGTTCTGTGCTGTAGACTCATTTCTGCTGCAACTTCAGAGAGACTTTTCATCATTAGCTCTCAGTCTTTTTTTCTTTCTATTATGATTTCTCTCTGCTGCACAGCAGCAATACTGAGGGAAAAAAGCTGGAAATGCTCTTAACTCTGGTGCGCAGATAAGGGAAAGACTGCCACTTTGCTCCTCAGACTCCCTACTCAATCTGCCAATTTGCAGAAGTGGGTTACCAGTTTCATTGCTAATGATGAGATCAGAAGATGCTGTGGCTGCTATCACTCCAGCAAGCAATAGATATCCCCTGCCAAGGACGCAGTTTTCTTGAAATTTTCTAAAGGATCCAGCTGTTAGTATTACTGCTAAATGCCAAGATCAGAAAAGAACTTTTAAAAATATGGAGTGCTTTCTTTCTCCACTCCCCAGAAAGAAGCACCTCTATCCATCTACACTTTCTGAAAAATACAGCATAAATCTAGAGGCATTTTGAAGTGAACAAAGTATTGGAGACTATGTTTGCAAACATTAGAAATATCTCTATCCCCCCCAAATCCAAGATGTCATAGAACTCCAGAGATAAGAGGTTTCCTGTAAGGGCTTAGTGTAGAAAACCTGAAATTTTGAGAAAAAGCAGGTCACCCAGAATGCTTAAACTGGTAGGTAGAGAGAAACATTCATATTTTATTATCTGAATAAGCTTCGGTAGTTGTTTTGGATCTTTTTGTGTGTCCTAAATTGTCTAAGCAGCTTAACAGTTTAACTATCATCTGAAAATTCCATTTGTGTCTGTAAGCCATCTCAATCAAGTAATTTTAATTAAAAAAAAGTTACTGCAAGTTAAATAAGTGTAACAGAACAGAGCCAAGGTGATTTCTGCACTAGGGAGTATGGCTGGAGAATCTCCAGTGGCCATCTGTCTAGAAAGGGGCTTCATAGGGGGCCTTTTTTCTATCCACTATTTAGAAAAACAGCCAGGCACAGAAATGTGTTCTACTCTTTAGATAAAATTTTCCTTAATGGGAGCAGAAAATTTTTCAGAACACCTTCAACCACAGAAGCAATATACGGAAATCTTCCTATGTTCCTAGAAGGATTCTCAGTGATGGGGACACAGCAAGAAAATAGATACAAAACAACACAAAAACAATACAACAACAACAAACTTCCCCTTGTGAGAGTTTCATTCTGGGAAGGGGAAAAGATGTTCATGCATAACTATAGGATGCAGGAAAGTGACAAGGTCCACTAAATAAGAAGGCATCAGGAATAAGTCATCTGAGGTGTTAGAATTGAAAACTGTAAGTGGAGTGACCAGAAAAGTCAAGAATTTGACAATGAGTGCACTGAATCGAAAGTTAATTAGAATGTGTTAAGTGAGGAGAAGGCAAAAAAAATTTAGATAATAATTTCTGTTACAATGGCGCACAGGTCTGTACTTGAAACAGCAAGTAAGTATAGTTATGGTGTAAGGATGTGACTATAAGGTACACACAGCCTTTCTTCTGGTGCTGCCCTGTGGTTGCAAAAAGTTAATCAAGAAGCTTTTGGCCAAGGATGCTAATTGAACCCAGATGCAAAATCTTTAAGATAGTCTTCAGTGCACTTCATAGTACACATGACTTGATATACTGGTGAACTTTTGTAACTTCATTTAAAAATTTTTTTTCCAATATTATTTTCAGTCATATCTATAATCAAAGGCACACATTTCTTGGTACTTGTTTAATTTTACAATAGAAAACTTCGCTCTTGTTTAACTTGAAAGGGAAAATAAAATGGAGCAATCTGGATGGTAGAAACTTATCTTGGACAACTGTTTTGTAAGTTTGCTTAGTCTAGTCAGTGTTAGACAAATTTAATTGATATTGAGTTTTTTACATGCTGCCAAAAACTTGCTTTCATTTGTCATGTAATGTAATGCACACAGTTTGAGTTTCTTTCTATTGAAATGACTCTAAACAATAAGAAAAGACAACAGGCAGAAAAACATAAAATTAAGTGTACTCATGTTTATTAAATTGCAACTAGGCATCCTCAAAATGTCTGCTGTCCTTTTCAGAAGAAAAAATAAGGCCTCTTCTGCCTCTGAATCCACTCAACATACATGGGCATTTGCATTCATTTACTGAGCATCTAGTTATTCTTTAGGACTGTGCTCATGGTATCACTTTATTCAACTTAATGCTAATAGCTGCATATATAATTTTGATGGAACTTATTTTCTGTGGTAGAAAAGTAGTCATTAAATAGTTTCAATAAAAATAGAAAATGTATTGTTGTTAAGAATGGAAAAATACAAAGAGGATACAGAGGAGGTCGTAACTACAGGCTTAAATCATGGGGAATGAGGCAGGCGGTGATGCAATAAAAATATGGTACTGTATTACACAAAAAAATTGGTCCTATTGTAAATCTACTGTTCAATCGATTATGAGCAAAATGAGATAACATTTTCACAAGTATAGAGGTTGTGTCTAGTTTATTTATTATAGTATAAACATAGGGTCAAGCAATGTTCCTAGTTCATAGGAGATGAACAATAAGTGCTTATTGAATCATTTGACTTATTAATGGAAACAAATACATACTAGCTATACTTTTAGGAATATGTATGGTAAAAATTGATCATAGATGAGAAATATTTGTCAGATTATGATGATATCATTACATTTTCCTTTTCATATATGAATACTAGGTGCACAGTGTTGAGCAAATAAAAATGTTTTGGGCTTATGAGGCCATAGACTATTACTAAATCTTATTTGGATATGGGAATGAGGGAAGCAACGGTGATACACAGTAGTAGCTTATTGTGAGTCAATGGCGAGTGCCGGGGGAGGACTCCAACTGCATGGAGAATTGCAAAAATTCTCACTGTGCCAAACACTAGAAACAGAAGTCCGAAACACTTCAGCCCACTGCATCTTGGTATTGGGGTCACCAAAAAAAAGCAAAGCACGTTCAATGATACAAGGCTTTTACTCTCACAGAGAAAAGTCAGAAGCAAGATCAGACCTCACAGGGTATCCATTCCAGAGAGTCTCCTCTGTCTTCTCCAAGACAACACAGGAGAATTGTACCCCTCCTGGGCAGTGAAAGGCTCCTCCTCCTGCAAAGAGTCCAAAATACAGAAAGTTGGGGACCTTGGGGTTATTGACTGAAGCAGAACAAAGGAGTAATCATTTAGTCTGAAATAGGGAAATGTGTTCCTACATGAGGCGATGGGCACTTTATCTCTTGGTGAAAAAGTATTCCAGGCCTAAGGTCATTCTTGTGTGGTAGAATGGGAGTTAAGGACTCCTGTGTACATGAGTCTGCCTTTTCCAACACTTAGATTTTGATAGATTTCTTTTCTTCTTTTTTTTCCATCATGTTTACTTAGTTACTTAGCTTTACTTAGTCTGTATTTCTTAGAAACAAATTTAGGAAGTTAATGAAGAGATTACCTGAACAATCTAGAATTGAGAAAATTGATTTGGCCTTGGAATTACAGTTTAATTTTTTCCTCTTCTTAAATATCAGATTAGTTTGGTATAATTAGAAGATCCAAAAAAAGGAGAAAATTCTGAGTTATGAATCTCTGGAATAAGAGATTATGACATACCATTTTTGCATTGCACTTTACAGTTCTAAAATGTATTTCCCATATAGTACGTCAGTTCATAGTTAAAATAAGACTGTGATGTGTGCAGGCCATATTGTATTCTCATTCTACCTTTGCAAAACTTCCAGTGCTCCATTATGAAATTCTTCTTTGTTCTCTGCAAGTCATACGCAAGTGATTATTGGCAACATGCAATCAGAAGATACAGCAAGTAGAAATTAAAATTCAGGATATTAAGAAAGTACAAGATCCAAATGCTCAAAACTTACATTGTCACAGTAAAAAGCCCAAACTGAAAATAAGTTTTAAAAATAGAAAATAAAAACGTCCAGAAGAATCAAGGAATTTATTTTAAAATTTTTCGTTAAAAGGTAGAAACGACCCTGATTAAAAGTAAAATGCAGTTTGCAATATACGCAATGATTTATTTGGGCTCTTTCTGAAATAAGAATGGCAGAAACTTTGTGTTTTTTAATGGCATCAACAAATGATAACACCGAATCTGTATTTCCGGCTTTTGTCTCCAACTCCATCCTGAACATCTTGTTTTTATTTTACAACCACAGGTAAATCAGACTCACAATCTCACACTTACCTCTCCCAGTGAGTTTGCTCTCTCCTAGTGAATGATTCCACCACTCCCGCAATCCCCATCCTCCACCAGAAACGTGTAAATCATCCTAGAATTTTTCCCTCTCTTCCAACTCATATCTAAACAACCATTATGTTCTAAATATTTCAGCAATATATTCCTTACTTCCCTTTCCCTTTGCTTTGACTATGGTCTAGAACCTTATCATCTCTTGCCTGGACCTTTTGTTTTTCTGAACTCCTAACTGCTCTTCCAGCTGACAAAGATTGTGCCTGTTATTTTTTGAGTTATTGATGATGGCCATTCTGAATGGGGTTAGGTGGCATCTCAGTGTAGTTTTAATTTACATCTCCTTGATGACTAGTGAGGCTGAACATTTTTTCATGTATCTGTTGGCTGTTCATATGTCTTCTTTTGAGAACTATCTATTCATATCTTTTGCCCACTTTGTAATGGGGCTGTTTGTTTTTCTTCTTTTCAGCGTGTTTGAGTTCCTTGTAAATCCTTGTTAGGCCTTTGTCAGACATGGAGTTGGCAAATATTTTTTCCCAGTCTGTGGACTGTCTCCCTGTTCTCTGATGGTTTATTTGGCTTTGCAGAAGCTTGTCAGTTTGATGAGGTCCCACTTGTCTATCTTATCTCTTATGGCCTGGGCATTTTGGGTTTTGTTCAGGAATTGGTTGCAAGTAACAGATGCTGGAGAGGATGTGGCAAAAAGGGAACACTTCTACACTGTTGGTGGGAGTGTAAACTAGTATAGCCTCTGTGGAAATCAGTGTGATGATTCCTAAAAGTTCTAAAAATCAACCTTCCATATGTCCCTGCAATCCCCCTATTATATACCCAGAAGAACTCAAATCACTCTATATAAAGATACCTGCACACATATGTTTATTGCAACCTTGTTCACAATAGCAAGAACATGGAACCAACCATGCTGCCCATCAAAAGAGGACTGGATTAAAAAATGTGGTACATATACACAAAGGAATATTATGCAGTCATAAAGAAGGACAAAATCATGAACTTTGCAGCAGTCTGAATGTTATTAGAGTCTATAATACCGAGTGACCTTTCACAGAAACAGAATATTGTGTATCACATGTTCTTACTCATAAGTGGACCATGAACAACTACCGTAATACTACAAGAAAAGGATTGACAGTCGCGGGAAACTGCGCGGGGAAGGAGGGCGGGGAGGTGGGATTGACAGTAGTCGAAATCTGACTGGAGAAGGGAGGGGCACACCTCATCAACAAGGTTACCTGCACAATGAATGTGAAAATAAAAAAATTTAAAAGTTACAAAAAAAAAAGATTATGCCTGAAGGTAGCAATCACTCCACCTCCAGGGGCTGTGGAACCAACTGTGAATAAGGCAGAGTCTTTGCCAACAAGGAACTGCAACTTGGGAAGTGCTGAACACAGTGAAGAAAGAAAAGAAGACATGGCAAAGTGAGCGTGCAATTATCTAGGAGAGTGACAAGTGTCATTTAAGATAAATACAGATGATGCTTTCACAGTACAAGGGAAGATAACTTAAACATGTCCAGTCCCCATAATTATGGTTTCCATTCATGAGAAAAAAATTCTGCATTGAATTGAAAGTACTAGTGGTTTACTGATTGCTTAAACCAGAAATTCTCTAGCACAGTAAGTAACTTTCAGAAGGAATCGCATCTATCAGGTGTGTGTCTCTAGACAAAGTACTTAACTACTCTGTTTCTTCCAGTGTCAAATGGAGCTAACATTATATCCTCACGGGGTTGTTAGAATGAATAAATGACTTCATATATTTAAAGCCTTTAGAACAAGGCTATGCATACATGGGTTTGCTCTTAGTATTAATATCACAAATCTGGTAGGAGAAATGAACACTTCTGCTTGATGAAATTGTAAAATACTATTTGAATGAATTTCAGTGGAATAGAACCTGCTTTTTTTCCTTGCTTTGTTTACCTGTAAACTGTCTGTTTGCCTTGATAGACTCATAGTAATCATTCTTGAAGTTTAACATAAGAATAGAGATTCTAGAATTAATGTTGGCTTGATTCTGAGATACAACATACACTAGCTGTATGGTTCTGGGAAAATTTACTTTTTCTGAGTGTTTATTTATCTCTGTAAATAATATTGCCGAACTCAAAAACATTATAAAAAAAAGGATACTTTCATAAATGCATCGGCCCAGGATAGTACCTCAATTAATTTCTATTAAAGGAGAAGTAGGCAGGCTTTGCTTATGTTTCTAGCATGTTTACCTTGACTATATTATTATGTGTAATAATTTAGTTTTACACTTATTTTATTGATTGTCTTCATCTTCAGATATATGTCTTTTTTTTTTTTTTTTTTTGGGACAGAAATGTCTTTACTTGATTTCTAGGACATAGCCAATCCTTGCATATAGTATGCATTCAGAAAGCACTTACTGAATAAAACAGTAAATTTGTGAATTCAAATAGGCATATTTTAAAATATGGAATAATTTATACTTTTTATGCTTCTGTTATTTCTTTGTAGTGAAAGTATACTTTTATTTTATTTTATTTTATTTTTGAGTTGGAGTCTCACTCTGTCTCCCAGACTGGAGGGCAGTGGCCGCTCCCGGCCACTGCAGCCTCGACCTGCTGGGCTCCAGCGAGTCTTCTGCCTGAGCCTTCCAAATAGCTGGAACTACAGGTGCGTGCTACCACGCCCAGCTAATTTTTTTTGATTTATTGTAGAGATGAGGTCTCGCCAAGTTGCCCGGGCGGGTCTCGAACCCGTGGGCTCAGGCAATCCACTCACCTCAGCCTCCCAAAGCGA
>CAUYQG010175159.1:0-10798 GCA_963574415.1 Tarsius wallacei | reverse complement strand
TGGGCCAGATTCAGATGTTACATGATAACTTGTAGATTTCTCTAAAATATTGCCCTGTTTATTTTTTTTTTGTTTTTAGTTTTATTTTTTTTTGAGTTGGAGTCTCACTCTGTCGCCCAGACTGGAGTGCAGTGGCCGCTCCCGGCCACTGCAGCCTCGACCTGCTGGGTTCCGGCGATCCTTCCGCCTCAGCTTTCCAAGTAGCTGGAACTACAGGCGCGCGCTACCACGCCCGGCTAATTTTTTGATTTATTGTAGAGATGAAGTCTCGCTTGCCCAGGCGGGTCTCAAACCCGCAGGCTCAGGTAATCCACTCACCTCAGCCTCCCAAAGGCGCGGGATTACAGGCTGAGCCACCGAGCCCGGCTTGCCCTTTTTATTTTTAAATAAAATTATAGAAGAGTTGCAAGAATAGTTCAAAGTTTTTTTTTTCTAATTCATTTGAGAGGTAAGTTGCCAACATGATACACTATCATCCTAAAATACTTTAGTGTGTATTTTCTATGATTATGAAAAAAAATCTGCTTTCATGATCAAAGTACAACCATAAACATGAGGAAATTAACGTTGATGTGTACTATCATCTAATTCTCAAATGACACCCAAACTTCTCTGCTGTTTCAGTGATGCCTTTTATGGTAAAAGACCCAATCTAGGATTGCTCATCACATTAAGTTGTCACGTCCCTTTAGTCTCCTTCAATCTGGAACAGTTTATCTTTCATGACCTTGATATTTGATGATTTTGTAGAACTTTCCTCAGTGTAGGTTTTTCAGATTATTTCTGGTTGTTAGAGTCAGTGTTTGCGTCTTTGGCAGGAACGTGATCACTGAAGTGATGCTGAATTCATATTGCTTCTGGCCAAATGGTACGTGATACTAATTTACCTCAGTACTTAAATGTGACTTTAATGGTAACATCAAATGGTGACCTTAATGTAATTCAAATGGTGAAGGTGATATTTTCCATGGGTCTCTACTCCAAAGGTACTTTTTTTCCTTTATAATTTATAAGGATTTTGTGAAGAAGCACTTGAGCCTATACAAATATCCCATTCCTCATCAGATTTCACTCACTCTTTTTTGACATCCATCAGTGTTTCTTGATTGGATTAATCATTACTGCGATGGTTGTCAACTGATGATATTTTAATTCCATCATTCCTCATATATTTATTAGTTGAAATTCTGCTTTAAGACACACTTTTACTTTTTCCACGTATATATTCATCTGTTTATATCAGTAGGAATTTCAGGGTCCCTATTTCATTTCACAGGTGATACTATGCTCCTATTGTTATTTATTTGTATGCCCAAATTATCTCAGCTCTGAACTACTTCACACTGCTTTCTGAGATCTCTGGACGTGTGCCCATCAATCTTTGTGTCCGTCTTTACTTCGTGGTACAAGGTGTTCTTGTTTCATTATGTACTTTTTCTGACCCCCCACCTGGCCTTGAATCAGCCACTTCTCCAAGGTTCCTCTTAGTGGGGACTTTAGGAACCAAGATCTGAGAACTGATGTGTTGTCTGCTACTGAGCTGCACTGTTCCCAGGCCCTCTCAGTGGCCAGAACTAGGACATATTATATATGAGTTTCTGCTGATACCACCAATTCCAGTCCAACATCAAAGGGTTTAGTCTAGGTTTGTCTTTTCCACATGTGTAACTCCCTTCTTAAACAATGAGAAAACTGGTTCCCTTATTGGCCTCAATATACATGATATTGATAAGATTAAGAAACATAATTTGATATACATGAGGGGACAGAAAAAACAAAAAACAAAAACAGAATTATCTTTTGGAGGGCAGGCCCTTTGTAGTGCAGGCTTCCCCTCTAGGGAAGTGTCCTAAGAACCCATCAGTATCAGTGTATCAGCTAGCGTTGTTGTGAGAGATGCGTTTGGCTTCAGTGATTTTTTGTTGTTGTTGTTGTTGAGATCCTTTCAACGTGTTTGCCCTTTCATGATGGGTGATTTACCAGTGCACCTGCCCACGCTGTGCTGAGTGTTGAATAGCTTTTCACCAAAAATGACGTGACCCCCATGCCCCACCCTCCCTATTCACCGGATCTCTCCTCAAGCAACTTTTTTTGTTTTACTGAATGAAAAAAGTCCTCAAAGGGAAACGTTTTGCCAGTATGGAAGAGATTAAACCAAAAAATGGCAGACGTACTAAAAGGCATTAAATTACTGTGTTCAAAACCCGTTTTGAGCCGTGGAAAAAGCATCTCAATAGATGTATTGCATCAAACAGAGAGTACTTCGAAGGTGACTGAAGTTTAAACACATAAGAATAAATATACGATAGTAGGCTCCTTCATGACAGACAAGATGGCATTGCAGCCCCTTTTCATCTAGTCGAAAGCTTGTCTAGCCAGGCATGGTGGCTCTCACCTGTAATCCCAGCACTTTGTGAGGCAGAGGTGAGAGGACTGACTAAGCCCAGAGGTTCAAGACCAGCCTGGGCTTCATAGCTAGACCTCGTCTCTACAATAAATCAAAAAATTAGCCGAGCATGGTGGCACATGCCTGTGGTTCCAGCTACTTGGAAGGCAGAGGTGGAAGGATCCCCTGAGCCCAACAGGTCGTGGCTGCGGTGGCCGTGACTGTGCCACTGTACTCCAGTCTGGGTGCCAGAGTGAGACTCAGACTCAAAAAAAGCATGTCTCCTCCACACATATTAGAAAGGCTGTGTTCAAAAACAAAATAGAAAATAACACCTGTTGGTGAGGATACAGAGAGAAATTGGAGCCCTTGTGCATAGTTGGTGGGAATGTAAAATGGTATAGTCGCTATGGAAAACAATATGGCGATTTCTCAAACAAATAAATACAGAAACGTCAAAGACCTCAACAATTCCACTTCTGGATATATATCCAAAAGAATTGAAAGCAAGGAATTGAAAAGATGCACATTAACGTTCATAGCAGAACTATTCACAACAGGCAAAAGGTGGAAGCAACCCAGATGTCCACCAAAATAAAAATATGGCATAGATACAAATAAAAATGAAGGAAATTCTGACACATGCTACAAAGTGGGAGAACCTTGAGGACATTATGCTAAGTGAAACAAGCCAGACATAAAAGGACAAATATTATATGATTCTGCTTGTGGGAGTTATCTAGAGTAATCAAATTCCTGGACAGAAAGTAGAATGGTGGTTGCCAGGGTTTGGAGAGAGGGGACAGTGGGGAGTTTTGTTTAACAGGCACAGAATGTCAGTTTTACAAGACAAAAAGAGTGGTGTGTGGATGGATGGTGGTGATGGTAACACAACAATGTGAATGTTCTCAATGCCACTGAACCATACATTTAAAAATGGTTAAGATGTGCCAGACATAGAGGTTCATACCTGTAATCCCAGCACTTTGGGAGGCCGAGGCAGGAGGATTACTTGAGCCCAGGAGTTCAAGATCAGCCTGGGCAACACAGCAAGCCCTCATCTCTACAAAAAATTAGCTGGGTGTGGTGGCATGCTCCTGTAGTCCCAGCTACTTGAGGAGCTGAGGCAGAAGGATTGCCTGAGCCCAGGAGACTGAGGCTGCGGTGAGCTGTGATCGTGCCACTGTGCTCCAGGTTGCGTGACAGAGTAAGATTCCCATTCAAAAAAAAATGGTACTCGGTAAATAATTGGTTAATTGATTAGAAAGATATATTGTTTCTCCATCAAGAAAAGCCTTCTTCATTTTGTACCATGGGGGATGGAGTAGAGGAATGAGCGTGTGAGAAGAGTTTGGCAGGTTTTTCACTTGGACAGGATGGAAGCAGCTGACAGCATGTGATGGCTGCATTGCAGGGTTCCCTCCCACCACCTCCAAACTCACAGAGTCATTTCTCTGGCAAGAGCATCATCTCCAGAAGGCCCCTTTGAACAAGTACATATGCCAACCTAAAGGGAGAATCCATTCGCACCCTAATCCCCATTAGCAAGGAGTGTGTGACTGGATTATCTTACTGTCACCTGACAGAAAGCAGGATCCCATAGCGAAGAACACCAGTTAGCATATTGTCATGGGGGAGAGGAGTGGGAACGGCCGGGAGAACACCATGTGGTCCAGGAGAAATGCCCAGATGGAGGCTGTAGTCAAAAGGAAAAGCCCAGTCAAAAGGAAAAGCCCAGGTCAAAGCCACGCTTCTCTCTTGACTACTTGCTCCAACGACGTCCACAGAGAGCACGTCACAGTCTCCAGTATGCACAGTCTGGTTGCAAGACAGTGTCATTAGCTCTGTTTTCCAGGCAGGAGAATGAAGCTCAAGGCAGTAGGTGGCTTCTATTGACCATCAAGGGGTTAGCCAGGCCTCATATTCAGGTCTTACGGTTTCCCTGCTAAGCATTCAAAGCACAGCTGGTATCTGCAGACTACACCACTGGAAGGGCATGCCATTTCTGTCATTATAACTGCCACGACTGTGATGTGCCATGCACTGTGGTGAGTAGTTTACCCGTATGAGCTTATCTAATCTTCAGAACAACAATACCACCTAGGGACAATTATTATCTTCATTTGACAGATGTGGACTTAGAGGGGGCACAGATAGGATGAGTAACTTGCCCCAAGCCACACAGCTAGCAAGGTGTAAGTGCTTGTCAGTCTAAATGAGACACCACATAAAAAGTGGTTTTCCTGGCAGTCCCATGCAGTTGCCCAGATGGACAGCTGGAGGTCCAACCCCCAACTTCCCACTCCTCAGTGACACAGCTGCCCGCCAACACTGGGGCCCCAAGGTCCTCAGCCCGCTCTGGGATTTCTGGGTGGACTTTCTCCTGAGATGGGGCCAGTTCTTTGGTTTGGGGGGACATTTGGGTCTAACTCAACTATAATCTTCTCCACTGCTGTTCAAGCAATCAGGAAATCATCTATGTCTCCTGGAAAGTTTTATCAAAAGAGAGAGTTATTTATTTTGCTGATTTTAGGAGCTTTAACCTGACCATTATTTTATTTTGTGTATTCCTCTTATTTGATTATATACATTATTTATACTTAGTTGTAATTGTTTGTAATATTTACACATAACAAATTGTTGTAATATTTAGACAGTTTCATTTTGTTTTGTTTTTTACCCTAGGAAACCTCTGTACATAGCATCTCAATTATAGAGTAAGGATTCTCCAAACATTGTTATGTAAAGTTTTCTTCTCTGCTGGAGGAGGTGGCTTGTGCTTGTAATCCCAGCACTTTGGGAGGCAGAGGCGAGAGGACTGCCTGAGTCCAGGGGATCGAGATCAGCCTGGGCAACTTGGCGAGACCTCGTCTGTACAATAAATCAAGACACTAGCCATGTGTGGTGGTGCACACCTATGGTTCCAGCTACTTGGAAGGCTGAGGTGTAAGGATCGCCTGAGCCCAGCAGGTCGAAGCTGCAGTGGCCGTGAGCATGCCATTGCCCTCCAGCCTGGGCGACAGAGAAAGACTCTGACTCAAAAAGAAAAAAATTGTTTTTTCTTCTACCATTCAACAACACATAAAATAATTTTTAAAAATTATACATATAGGCCGGGCTCGGTGGCTCAGCTTGTAATCCCACGCTTTGGGAGGCCGAGGTGAGTGAATTGCCTGAGCCCGCAGGTTCGAGACCCACCTGGGCAACTTGGCGAGACCTCATCTCTACAACAAATCAAAAAATTAGTCGGGCATGGTGGCGCGCGCCTGTAGTTCCAGCTACTTGGAAGGCTGAGGCGGAAGGATCGCTGGAGCCCAGCAGGTCGAGGCTGCGGTGGCCAGGAGCGGCCACTGCACTCCAGTCTGGGGTAGACATTGAGACTACAACTCAAAAAAAAAAAAAAAATTATACATATAATGTATACATGTGTTGTATATTTTTAAAATTTCAGTGATATATGACAATTTCACAAATCTTAAGACACCCAGGTATATCTCATAATCCTGGTTTTACAAAACTGTGAATTCCTGACTTCCTTGGGAGGACATTTGGCCACTGCTTCCTGGGTTGGGAATTTGGTTAATTGTAAGAAGTCTTGATTCAATGCCTCAGCCCTTTGAATTGCTTTGGAATTTCTGGAATGGGACATTCTACTTCCATCTTAATGCTTTATGCCCAAAAACCATTCTGGCAGTGGGGTGAGGGGAGGGAATCACCACCATTTACCATCTGTATGTGTGTATGCACATAAATACAACTCCTCCTTTCCAAAAGAAAAGATATAGAAAGTTTTCATACATTTAGTTAGAGCATTTCCTGGAGAGAAGATAGAAGTCAGGTGACAGTAGCACCCCAGAACGGGGTGCTAAGCCAATTCAGAAGTAGATGGGCAGGACACTTGTCCCAGGAGTTGTGATGGACTGAAGCTTGGCCGCTCCTCAAACTGGCTCCCTCTGGGGTGATGGCAGGCAAGAGGCTGTGCTGATTCATTATGCCAAAAATCACATGGAGCACATTTGCTGGCCTCCAAAATATGCCCAACAGCAAAGGTGCACAATCTTGTAAATGAAGAATGCCATCTTGTAGACGGTCAGCTGTTTTTCAGATGGGTCGACCTGGGAAATAGAAGCCGTTTCTGACAACGGCCTGAGAACTATGTGTCTGGCACTGATTTATCACTGACAGGAGTCTGCCTGGGATTTTTACTGTGCATGAAGCTCAGGACTTCTTGCCCGGAGACACAGGTCTAAACAACACAAAAGCCTTCACGGAGCCTAATTTTATCTCCGCCTGCACCTCATTACTGTGTGGTAGCTTGTTTCGTGCAAACAATTGCTGGTTTCTAGCATAACAAGGAGGCCCGTGGTGTCTGTATCGAACATATTCCTCAGAGAATGAGAAATCTCCAACCGGGAAAGAGGAGATTCTTATTAAGCCCTGGAAATAGACTGAGATGTAAATGTGCTTTCCCTTCCACAACGTGCCTAATTGCCCATAAATGTCATTAAGTTGAGAAATGTTTTCCACCAAATTAACTTTGACTCATGATGTCTAATTAGCAAGAGAAGCTGGAAGATAACAACTTATCAGTCACTGTTTAAGAAAACATGTTTAACGGGTGACTTTTGGCTAGCAGCAATGTTGAACCAGGTATTGTAACTGTCAAAGCCTTGCCTGAGCCCAGCAATTAAGCACAATGTCTTTTTCTCCCGGTGCCAAGAATTTTACGACTCCCTCATAAATGGTTTTTAGAAATTGCGGTGGGTGTGTGCTTCCCAGGAATCCATTGTGTACCTAAGCGAAGGGTTGAAGGTAGAAGGAAAGTAGACAGTGCTGAGGAACTAAAACCTCTGGCAGAAATTTTGGGGACAATGTGTTTATTAATTTATTATTATTATTATTATTATTTTGAGTTGGAGTCTTACTCTGTTGCCCAGGCTGTAGTACAGTGGCACAATCACAGCGCACTGCAGCCTTGGCCTCCTGGATTCAGACGCTCCTTCCCCTTCAGCATTCCAAGTAGCTGGGACTACAGGTGCACACCACCGTACCCTGATTTGATTTTATTTTTTTGGTAGAGGTCTGGCTATGTTGCCCAGGCTGGTCTTGAACACCTGGGCTCAAGCAGTCATCTTGCCTTGGCCTCCCAAAGCTCTGAGATTACAGATATGAGCCACCACACCCAGGCTGGCAACGCATTTAAAAGAGTTGATTCAATATTTAGTCTTTCATAAAACTGAAGGCTCAAACCCTCCTTTGGAATTAAGAGCAAAGAACATGCACATGGTGCTTTTACTGCTTGCAAAGTGTTTTGCCACATACTGTGCCTCCCAGCGATCGTATCAGGTAGTTGCTATTACTGTCTCCATTTTACTAGTGGGTAAACTGAGACCCAGAAAGGCTGTTTCTTTCCCAGATTCATAGCAGCAGCCAGTGGTGCAACTGGGATTTGAAGGCAGCTTTTGGAACTCAGACGTTGAGACCTTGGTTCCCTGCAGGCTAGTGTCTCCTTCTGCAGCAAGTGTGCTGGCACTGGGCTCCTGAACTTAGATGGGTGAAGTTATGTCATTATTTGCCCTAACCACTGACTGGAATGTTGAATTTGGTTACGAATGCAGGGCACAAACTGCAGCAGTGTTTGTAGTAACTGAGCCTTCGTCACCAAGTCATGTTATAGTAGTTAGTCCTCTTAAAATACTGTTTACACCCATCCATCACTTTACAAAATGACACACATGTTGGACTTTCCACTAGATCATATTTAATGTTTCAAAGAAGCACATAATTATATCCCATAGATTTGTGTTTTTTTTAACTTTTAATTTTTTATTTTAAAGGTGTAGGGTACAATTCAGGGTTAGGTATACAAATGTTCATTATGCAGGTATCCTTGTTGATGAGGTGTGCCCCCCCTTCCCCAGGCAGATTCCCACTACTGCCAATCCTGCCTCCCCACCCCCTCTCCCCGCAGTTTCCCGCTACTGCCAATCCTTTTCTTAATAGTATTACGATAGTTGTTCAAGGTCCGCTTATGAGTGAGAACATGTGATGCTCAGTTCTTTGTTTCTGTGAAAGATCACTTAGTATTATAGACTCTAAGTCCATCCAAGTTGCTGCGAAGTTCAGGATTTTGTTCTTCTTTATGCCTGCATAATATTCCATCATGTATATGTACCACTTTTTTTTTTAATCCAGTCTTTTTGAGGGGTAGCACAATTGGTTCCATGTTCTTGCCATTGTGAGCAATGCTGCAATAAGCATAAGTGAGCAGGTATCTTTTTTATAGAGTGATTTGAGTTCTTTCAGGTATATTCTCAGTAGGGGGATTACGGGATCATATGGAAGGTTGATTTTTAGATCTTTTAGGAATTGCCACACTGTATTCCACAGAGACTGTACTAGTTTACACTCCCACCAACAGTGTAGAAGTGTTCCCTTTTCGCCACATCCTCTCCAGCATGTTATTTTTTGAGTTATTGGCGATAGCCAGCCTGACTGGAGTTAGGTGATATCTCAGTGTAGTTTTCATTTGCATTTCTTTGATGACGAGTGAGGCTGAGCATTTTTTCATATATCTGTTGGCTGCTCATGTGTCTTCTTTTGAGAGCTGTCTATTCATATCTTTTGCCCACTTTGTAATGGGGCTGTTTGTTTTTTTTCTTTTCAGCACATTTGAGTTCCTTAGAGATCCTAGATGTTAGGCCTTTGTCGGACACACAGTTGGCAAACATTTTTTCCCAGTCTGTGGGCTGTCTCCCTGCTCTCTCGATGGTTTCTTTGACTTTACAGAAGCTTGCCAGTTTGATGAGGTCCCACTTGTCTATCTCATCTCTTATGGCATGGACACTTGGGACTTAACTGGGAATTAGCTCCCTTTCTCCTGCCTTCAACCTGGCCCTTGGAAAGCATTTGGGATGCCACGGCCTCAGGGACAGGGAGAATTTGGAGAGTCCCTGGGAATGAGGAGAGAGGGCGAGGAGGGAAGGAGCAAGAACTAGGGTTATGACAGGCACTGAAAATATGCTTTTGTAACCCAGGGAGAGCTGCTGTGATAGTCAGTGGGGTTTTTTGTTTGTTTGTTTGTTTTAATCTCAGGAGTGGGAGTAGAAGTTACTGAAATGCACCTAAATTTGTAGCTTCAAAACAGAAAGGGTCATCCTCTAGTTAGTGCTTGCCGTTCTAACAAGGAAAGAGCATTCGCGGCACCCATGAGGAGCCTTCACAAAGGTGCTGACAAAACGGGCCCCTCTGGGAAGTCAGAGAGGTGTGAGGGGAATCCTCCCTGCTGGTCGGCCTTCCTCTGCAGTAAATTCCGTGGCCTGCTTTGCTGTGGAATAGCATGGGGGGAGGGAGTGGGGGGGACGACAAACCACAAGGCCACCCCCCAAAGAGAAAGGGCCCCCTTGTATCCTAAGAGCCCAGGAAATAGGTTTGAATCACTGAATACCAACACTACTTGGAAGGGAAAGAAGAAGGTAGGAAGACATTAGAGGTTCCACGCAAATCTTCCTCCAAGAACACAAAGGTTGTATAGGAAGAACGTCCCCCTCATGACTGTGTTAAGCAAAGAAGGAGGGGTACGCAAGATAAGGTCTGTGAAGGCCCTGGGTACTGGCGCTATGAAAACAGACCCTGGGAAGAGGAGAGGTTCACAGGGCATCATCATCCTTTGTCACCCACTGCATACCAAAAGCCCACACATGTGGGGTCTATTTGTCTCTGAGGTAGGCCCCAGGCCTCTCCCTTCACAGATGAGAAAGGTGAAATCCAGAGAGATGAAGTGACTCCTCCAATTTAACTAGTGTCAGAACGCAGCAGTGGAGTGAGCTCTGAATGGTGCTAAGATGAATGCTTTTCACCCTGCTCAGTGGGATAGTCAGCCCCAGGGGAAGAGGCACCCCACAACCAGACTGGGAGTACTTTGAGGCACAGATTTCCTCTTAAACATCTCTTTACTCTCAGTACCTATGATAGTCCTTGATACATAGTAGGTGCTCAATTAATATTTGTTGAACAAACGAATTAAATATGATTTCTTGGGGATGTAGCTTAAGAAGCATGACCAAAAATTGCTCTGTACCCCCCACAACTTTTTGTTTTTTTGAGTTGGAGTCTCACTCTGTCACCCAGACTGGAGTGTAGTGGCACACTCCCGGCCACCGCAGCCTCGACCTGCTGGGCTCCGGCGATCCTTCCGCCTCAGCCTCCCAAGTAGCTGGAACTACAGGCACGCTACCACGCCCAGCTAATTTTTTTATTTATTGTAGAGAAGAGGTCTCGCCAAGTTGCCCAGGCTCAGGCAATCCACTCACCTCAGCCTCCCAAAGCGCGGGATTACAGGCTAAGCCACCGAGCCCCCACAACTTTTGAGGGATGTTTTCTAGCTGCCAGAAGTGGGACAAATGGGAAGAC
>CAUYQG010175154.1:0-33016 GCA_963574415.1 Tarsius wallacei | reverse complement strand
GGCCACCTTCATCTGCCCATCCCCCCCTTGTTCTCTGTGCCACCGTGTACCTTCCTCAGGTGTTATTGGCAATCTCTTAAGACTTTAGGTACGCTAATTTACAAACACTTTTTTTATTTTTGAATTGGAGTCTCACTCCATTGCCCGGACTGGAGTGCAGTGGCCGCTCCCGGCCACCGCAGCCTCGACCTGCTGGGCTCTGGCGATCCCTCCGCCTCAGCCTTCCAAGTAGCTGGAACTACAGGCGTGCACTACCACGCCTGGCTAATTTTTATGATTTATTGTAGAGATGAGGTCTCGCCATGTTGCCCAGGCGGGTCTCGAACCTTCGGGTTCAGACAATCCACGCACCTCAGCCTCCCAAGTCTCGGGATTACAGGCTGAGCCACAGAACCCGGCTTACAAACACTTTTTTTTCAATTTTCTACATTATCTTGGTGCCACGGGTTAAATGATGTCCCCTCAAAAGATGTGCTGAAGCCATCACCCCAATATCTGTCATTGTGACTTATTTTGAAAGAGGTCTTTGCAGAAGCAGTCATGTTACAATGATGTCGTTAGTGTGGGCTTTCATCCAATATGGCTGCTGTCCTTTTAAGAGACACAGACACAGGGGAAGGCCAGCTTAGGACAGAGGCAGAGATGAAGGGATGTCCTGCAAGCCTAGGGATGTCTAGGATTGCTGGGCATGACCAGGGCTGGAAGGGCCGGGAGAGACTCAACTCAGAGCTTTGAGGGAGCGTGACCTTGCCCATGTCCTCATTTCCGGCCTGGCCTCCAGAACTGTGGAGAACACATTCCGGTTGCTTTACGCCACTGTGTGCTTTTCTGTTACAGCAGCCCTAGCAAACTAACGTGGCTGGGGAGAAAGTCACATACAGTTTGAAGAAGATACCCAAAGGCAGTTCGTATCTTTCATTATATTAAAGACTTTCCTGAACAAAAACCAAATAGTGTTTCTGCCCATCCTGGAATCTTGCCTTTGTATAACGCAACAGGACTTGAGTTCTTCCCATCTCCCTTCTGGAATGAAACACAACTTCAGAAAAGTTTTCTTTGTCCAAACATGACTCCCATCATGTTGCAATGACTCTTCCACCCACAGAATATCAGGACAGGCTCACACCCCTCAGCCCTGCAGGGCGGAGGCCACCAGGCGGTAAGCTCCTGGTCCCCGCTAGCAGGGCAGGCGCCATGGCCGATGTGGCCGTCTCGGGGCGCTGACTCTCCCTCCAGGTAGTGCAGGTGGGGAGGGTGGCCTCGTGGCCCTCCAGAGGGGGAGCCAGAGGTGAGTGCCCCGTCTCAAGGCTCTCTGGCAGTGCAGACTTTTACTATCTGCATATTTATTTCACCTCTTAAATGAAATCCAATTTGAGGCTATTAATATTAATGCACTGAGATAATTCTGATGATGAATTAATAAAACACTTGGCCTCTCCGTGTGCTGTTTGCTCATACATTTAATGATGCTCTTAACTGGAAAGAGGAAAAGGCAGTGCAGGCTCCGCCTGGAGCCTAGAAATTAGACCCCACCTCATTGTTTTGAGCTTGCTGCTTTAATGACAATCGATAGAATCGATTGGGGAGCAGAAAAGTATTTACTTGCCCTCCACCATGTGTTGCGATCACTGTTTAGATCGCTCAAGCATCATCTGAATGCAATATTTCGGCATGGCCCTGCATCTGCTAATGAATTACATGCTAAGTGAATTTTCCATACCCCTCCCGCACATAGTTTTGATACCGTAAAATACTGCTTTCTCCTAATAATAACCTGGAATGGCACTGTCGCAGGGCAGTGAGGGTGGCATCGTTAGAAAACCAAGAAGTCATCTCAGTTGCAGACTCGGATTTACTCACGAAACAGATGTTATCCCTGGCCCTTGCTTCTTCAAAAATAATTCCAGGCTGGCAGTCTTTTATTGTTTGAGTGAAGATAATTTACCATTCACCCTCTGCTGGATTAGTTATTGAAAAGACAATTTAACTCCGATTAACGTAACTAGATTTAGTATTAAACTTAAACTAAATGCACTTTTACTTCAACAGTCATTCAACAAATCTTTGTTACAGTCTTCTAATTAGGCCATTTTCTCAGTTGATTAAAAACAACGTCAACAATCTATTGTTCTTGGAATTCCTCCCAAACACACTTTTCCATGCAATATACAACCCAGGATTCTACCCTACAAGAACGAGACTATTATCCATTCTATCAGGAATGAAAATTTAAGTTCTTTCCTGCACCAAAGCCATTAATTATGAAACCAGGTACTAAGAGGAACTCAAAGAAACAGGCCAGATCAAAACTGAGATGGATTTTTCAAAAGCCATCACTGCGCGACAGGGATGGTGGCCATGGCAAATATCAGCCAGTCCATCCTTCAACTTGCAAAACAGCTGTTTTTAAGAGCCCACTTAAATGTTTAGGAGAAGCCAGCAGGATAAGACGGAATGTATTCAAGACAGAGCTGATTGCTCACGGGCATTTACGAGGTGCTTCCTGGTATTTTTCCTTCTTTTAAGCTAGAATGAGCTGTTCCATGAGGAGCAAGTCACTGGTCTGTGTGTGTCTCACAGTGTTCAAAGGCCATCTGCTCCAGACTCGGAGAGTGTGCTTGACTTTTCTCTGCTGTGAGATAAAAGGAAAGCAGGTTTTAATCACTGGTGCATGCCGGTTTCGGGAAGTTAACTTGAACGGCAACTGGGAGTCGGTGCTCCAAGTATCCGCCTGCCTCTCACTGGACTTGCATCATGCGTCCAAAAGTGGTAGCTGAACCTGAGATGTCGCTTCCTGAGGTCTGCTCATGTGAGTACTTTAAAATTAACACACCTAGCATCATAGACAAGATACTTTTAAGAATATGCTTTGGCAAAGGCATTCACTTTTACCTAGCCCCCAAAGCAGCTACACACACGTGCCAGCAGATATACATATATGTACAGTGTATGTATGCATGCATGTGTACTTTATCCATTTTTGTATATAAGATGAATATATTTCGTACTTACTTACCTATATACCTTTATAATCAGAAAATGCCATTGCAGTGCTCTGTTTATTAGTTATTTCATTTTTGTAAACTGTGTCTTAAATTATTATGATCTGACACCTTTTGTCTCCTTACAAATGTAGCCAAAATGCAATTTTAGAAAATCACACACAACATGAAACACTAAAACCATTCCTTTTTCATGAGTGCAAAACACTCATCCGTTAGACAGGCTTTTAGTGGCAAAATAAGTCACAGAAAGAAATAGCCATGGCCCCTCCACAATGGTCATGGTGCAACCTAAACCTCCAGAGCAGACTTCTCACCTGAGAATGCCAACCCTGGTGACAACGGGTGCTTTGTCACTGCTAAGTCTAATTACTCCCACCCACGCGGAGCATTTTAGAGATTAAAAAATAATAATTAGTAATAGTAACATGGGTAGACCTTACGGTCAGTCTCTGGTTTCAACACAGAGAAACAACAGTCCAACACCATCAACTCAACAGAGATGGGGAGAGGCGACTCCAATTGGCCAGACTTGTAAAATAGCATCTGTCCCGTCTGAAGAAACAGCAGGCACCAGGCCAGCTGGAGAACTCAATGGACTGCCTTAGTGGTGACATTAGGGACAGAGTGAAGAACTCTTGAGGGAGCCCAACACATGTGCCTCAGTCTGCTCAGAGTCGACCCAGAGGGCCGCGGAGTCGGTGGGTCCGACTGGCCCCCACTAGACTGCAGCTCTCAGAGCATGCTTGGTCATCCCATGGATGCCAGGTCTTTCTTCAAATAGCTCCATTTCCCGGGAAGTCGCTCTGGAAAAGATGCGGCATCCATCCATGAATAAAAGAAATGAAATGAAATGAAATAAAGTAAAAGAAAATCCAAGTGTTTTCAACCTCAACCTTCTCCCATCTTCCACCATGGCTCTGAGCATTAGATTTATGCTAGAGATGGGGAGAGATCCAGTGAAAAATGAAAAACAATTTTATATGCTAGATTTATGGGGCTGGAGGATAATAGATCACTTTTTTCCTCAAGCTCGGTGCAGTAAACTGTCTGTAACCTACTTGGTGTGTTTCCTGTACCCCATGGTTCTGTTTTAGTGGACGCCTTCAGTCTTCACGAAATTCTTCCTTCCCAAAGTGATGCTGCATAGCTCATTATTTGGGAGGAGGTGGCGGGTCCTGTTTCTGTAGGTAGAAACAGATAATGCCAAAGCGGAAAAAGCAAGTGAGGTCTACCTTGTGGCTCTGCACTTCCCTGGGTGTGTATAAAATGCTTTCCCGACGCTTTACAGTGATGAGGATGACAGGGGGTCGTGTCTAAGTCAGCTAAGCTTGATGTGATGCCAAAGCCTTTGGCTAAACATAGATTGACTTAATTCTTTCAATAATGACTTTGGTCCGGAGCACTTCTCCACCACAAGAGGGAGAAACCCAACAGAAAAGAGAAAATCTCCTCACTCGGGTTATCTTGACTCTGCTGCAGGCAAAACCTAGAAATATTTTTTTAATCGAGATTCCCTGCAGCAGCCCTTTCCAAATGCCAGTATCCATCACCGTTGACTGGATCAATAGCTGTGTTTTGGCCCCAGTCTCCTGCGAGGGATGGCATGCCATCAGTGATAGACAAATATCACAGTTAAGCAAAGTATCCAGCCAGACCTAGTAACATTTTTATTGATTTTTGTTGTGCAAATAATGTCTTTTTGGGCTGAATAAATGGCTTTGAGCCAAGCAGTCATTGTTTATGATTCCAAAATGCAATAAAGGGACAGGAAATATATTATAGCCAATGTCTCAAGGCACACAACATAATCATCCTTTGGTAGTAAAAAACTGCCCATCTGAAACCAAGAGTGCATATTTATCCATGCTTAAAGGTGCCTGTAGGACTTGCAAATCTTACACAAAATGTCCTGTTAGGAAACAGATGGCGTTGCCCTTTAACCTATTGAATAACTCCTAGAAAACCAAGCAAAAAAATAAGCACTATATTTCTTCAATCAATACAAAGAAAACAGTTTATTATACTTCCTTCAAATGAAATATCAAAGTTGCCAAAACAGCATCTATTCACTTTGAAAGAAAACACATCAAAAAAGTCCCTGACTTTATCAAATGCTATGAAATCAGAAAATATTTTAGGAAGGTTTTTTAAACTATACTCATTCAACATCACCATGAGCTTCTTTCACTGGGCAGCTCACCAGAAAGAGGCTTGCCCCTGACCTGAAATATGTCTCCTGTGTGTCCATCTGGCATCCTCACCTTTGCTTTAGGTCACTTGAATTTCCAAAGGGGTCATTGAGCTGGGTTCGACACACACTTCTTTATAAAATGTGCAGTGCTGTTTACATTCAGATGCACACAAAAATGAAGGGAGAATGAGAGTTTTTTCATGCTCACCTGCACCATGCACGAGGCAGCACGTGTTTTGTTACACCAGCTCACAAGCACCACCCAGGTGGAGTTGGGCTTGGACGCAAGCCATGCTCCGGGAGTGCCTATGCTCTGGTTGTCATGGGACTGGCTCTCCATGGTCCTGCGAAGGTGAGTACGCTTCCAAAATGCACCGTTCCCCTCTCCATGTCCTGCCATGGACAACACACACTTGGTTCCTCTGTGTCTTTCTTTCTCACACTCCCCACTTCCTAAGCCCGATATGCACTGGGGTCCAGCCCTCTATTTGGTATCATCATTTGGTCAATATGTTCTCTGTTCAGAGTGCAACGGTTATTTAAAGAATAAATGACTTGGTTATATGTACACTACTCTTACATACACTCAACATCTTCAACCACTCTTTCGTAACGAAAGCATTGCTTTTTTTAAGAATCATTTCATCAAAGTATGCTAAATGTAAAGAATGTGGTAACTCAGAAGTTTTTTGTTTGTTTGTTTGGTTTTTTTTGCGTTTAAGTCTCACTCTGTCATCCAGGCTGGAGTGCAATGGCATACTCACAGCCACCGCAGCGTTGACCTGCTGGGCTCCAGCAATCCTTCCACCTCAACTTTCCAAGTAGCTGGAACGACAGGCACGCACTGCCATGCCTGACTAATTTTCGATTTATTATAGAGATGGGGTCTTGCCAAGTTGTCTGGTCCCAAACCCATGGGCTCAGGCAATCCATCCGCCTCGGCCTCTCAAAGTGCTGAGATGACAGGCTGAGCCACTGAGCCTGGCCAAAAGTATTTTTTATACTCACCAAAACGTCACATTTACTTGTTGTGTGTATAACTACACGCACATTTGCTGTAATTATGTGCTTGCATTGTATACTTATATATTGCGAAAATATTTTATGAATATGTACATATATATATAGCAAAATGTGTTTATATACACACACAAGCACACATATCTTTGTCATCCAGAAAGGGGGTGCTGGTACATGGTCCTCCCTGCAGACTCCTCCTTCCCACTCCCCTCACCCCCCCCCCCACAACATCTAACAATACTGAACACAACTGTGATCTTTTGGGCCAGGCATGGTGACTCGGGCTTGTAAGCCCAGTGCTTTGAGTCTGAGATCTTTCGTGTGTCACCTTGGCTGGCCACAAGTGCTCAGGTTACACCTTATTTCTGGGCATGTCTATGAGGATGGCCGGTGTTGGCATTGGAATCCATGGACTCCATAGAGCATGTCGGTCTCCCAGTGTGAGTGGGCCTCATCTAACCCACTGATGGCCCAGTGAAACACAACCACCAAGGAGGGAGCATGCTGCTCCTTTCTCTGCCTTTCGGCTGAACTGGGCCATCTCATCTTGTCTTCTTCTGCCCTCAGATAGGGGTTTGCACCATGGGCTCAGTGTTTCCCAGGCCTTTGTCCTTGGACTGAGTAGCACCAGGGATGTTCTGAGTATCCAGCCTGTAGACTCGGCACGAGACTTCTCAGCCTCTACATTCCATTTCCATCGTCCCTCTCTTTCTCTCGCTGACATATCCTATTGCTTTTGTTTCTCTAGAGGAACTTGACCAGTACAGATATGGAATGATTACTTCCATTCAGTTTGCTTTAATTCACTATGAGTCTGTTATTTTCTATCCCGGATGTTAGTCTTAGGAAGATACAGCCTACCTTGCGTTTGTGTGAACATTCTCCCATTTCCTTTTTTTAACATTTAACTCCAGCCCCTTGGCGATATTTCGTGTAGGGTGTGCAGCAGGGATTTGATTTCACTTTCTTTTAGTCCTGGCTACTTGACACCTGATTTTTTTCTGGATCATTTGGAATTCGTCAGACACCAGCTAGGAACCACGTATTTGTCATTTAGTCTGCTTCCCAAATGTCGACAGTTTTGTTTCTTTATCTGTCTCTTTTCTGCAGTTTTCTGTAGCTTTTGTGGGTGGATCATGTCATGTAGCTTCTGGAAGTTTAGAATCTCTTGGTATTCTTTAAAATACGTGGCCTGTGATATTCATTTAGGCTTCAGATAAACCTTAGCACTTTAATTGAATCAAATGATGCTTATAAATTAACTCGGGGGGGTTGGTGTCTTATCATGTTGAATTTTGTCTGGGAATCTGGCATTTCTCACTCTAGGAATCTTCTTTCAGATTATGTCATTTTCTTCAACAACTTGTACATTTGTATTACATGTGTTTCTTAGCATGTTTTAGGTTCTATTGTGACAGATGATGAAATTCTTTTCCATGATACTTTCTGTCCTGTTCTTGGGTTAATGTAGGCCCTGGTCATTGCTCAAATGTAATGAAGTTCCTTGTTCATTACTTCACTCTATTGTTCTGTTAATAAATATTTTGCTAAACTTTCTCACAAGATGAACACAGTTTTCCTTGCCTTTTTTGAGTTTTTCAGTCATTTTCTGAAAATCATCTTGATCTTGTCTCTTGCTTTCAGATATTTTGCTTTGTTTCATATCAATTACTAAACTTCCAGAGTAAAGTTCTCTAGTGATTTTGGTCTGTCAGTTGGATGCAAATACTCAATGGGGGGTTTAGCAGACAATAATAGTCTTTTGTTGGTTTTTTTCTTTTAAATCCCCCAGGAGTCTGGAGGCCAGGGGAAAGGAAAGACTCTTTCCAATCCATTTTTCTGCCTTGGAGGAAGCATGGGAGGACAGCAATGCTGGTCAAACACGTCAGGAAGAATGGGAGCAGCCCAGAGCATACCAGACTGCTGTCTAGAATTCATCCAACAGCATTTTCATATTGGCACTAATTGTGGTCATGTTCATTGCTGGATAATGAGAAAATATGCATTCAGAATGTGTCAACTTAATGTGCCCACTACTTTTGGAACTATTCATACATAGAAAAGTTGACAGGGAGCCCAGAAAATCCACTCACGGGGTTCATGAGTTTGGTCCAAACTTGATTTCTCATCTGCACACTCAGACTTGACACATGGAAACCCAGCGTCTCTGCTGTCCCTTGTCCTTTGGAACCGAGGACCTTTTGACCCCCAAGATCTGTTAGTGCATTATTTCATTTCTGTCTGCAGGGATGCTCAGAAGATCAGAGTCAGAGGGCTCCTGGCATTTCTCCTGCAGATCTGGTTTCAGGTGTGGCACCTCCGTGACCCTGACGGTGCCTGTGACAACCACTCTTCTAGTTGGAGAAACAATGGGACATTCAAAGATTGAAAGATTTCCTCCCATTTGGCCTGTTTGTCTAGTTGACCCCATTAATTCCAAAATAAACCTTTCTTTCTGCTCTTTCCCCAAAAGTGGATTCACCACCTATGTCTCCCACATGGAACTCAGGCTCAGGCCAAACTCTCTAATGTCCTAAAAAGAGAGAAAATATGTGATGATACATATGAGGAATTTACCCAATCTTAATCTGTTCTTGCATATCAGGTGTATTATCCCAGTTCAATTTGGAAAGGACCATATATGCATGTGTTTACATTCTTAAGAAAACAATGCTTTATTTTAATTTTATTTTTTATCTTCTTTTTTAAAAGATATTTTAAACACGTGAGGTACAATTCAGGGTTAGGTATACAATGTTTATTATGCAGGTACCCTTGTTGATGAGGTGTGCCCCTCCTTCCCCTGGCAATTTCCCTCAACTGCCAATCCCACCCCCTCTCCCCTAGCAGTTTCTCACTACTGCCAATCCCTTTCTTATAGTACTATGAGAATTGTTTAAGGTCTGCTGATGAGTGAGAACATATGGTACTCTGTTCTTTGTTCCTGTGATAGATCATTGAGTATGATTGACTCTATATCCATCCAAGTTGCTGTAAAGTCCATGTTTGTCCTTCTTTATGGCTGCATAATATTCCATTGTGCAAATGTACCACTTTTTGAAAACAATGCTTTCTTTCAAAAAAAGATAAGAAGGTAATTTAGACTTATTTAAGTTTGAATACTACATGCATGTTAAGGAGACAATAGCTACTAATAATTGACCCAAGATCAATAAAAGCACAGTTAGACATGTGTGTGAATATACACGGAGTATTATTAATCACAGAGTAAAAGCGGAAGCAAACCAAGAGCTCTCCCACTGACAAAGGAATAAGCAAGGTGTGGTCTGTCCACATGGTGGAATACTACTCAGCAGTGAAAAGGAATGAATTGACAATCTACAACACAAGTCAGTCTGAAGCGATCACGCTAAGTGAAAGAAGCCAGTCAAAAAGTCACACGGATGTGTTATGGTTCCATTTACATAAAACACCCGGGAAAAACACATTTGTAGAAAAAGAAAGTGGGCGAGGAACAAAAGTGGCCACCAGGAGCTGGAGGTGCAGAGGTGGAAATGAAGGGTGACTGCAAGCAGACATCGACTTCTGTTGGGGGTGATGGAAAGAGCCTAAAATTAGATCTTGGTGATGGTCACCCAGCTCTATAGTCACTAAAACTTTTGAATTGTGCACTTGACACAGGCGAGTTGTATGCTGTATGAATTACACCCCCATAAAGTTGTTTTTGAAAGGGCTAATGCCTGCTAATGTATGTCTCAGCACACATTTATTAAGCCTTTATTTTTGACGGGAGTCATGCATGGCCTTTTCCCACACATGCTTGTATTGCCTGGGACCCAGGAAGCCAGCAGATAGGAGGCGACTGGAAGCTTGGGTGCAACACCCTGGGCCACCTGTCAGATATGTCTCTGGGCCCGTCTCCTTAGCTTACACAGGGATAATGACAATCACCTGGATGCCTCATCTTAGTCTGTGGATGGGAAGTAGCAAATGGCAGTGGTAGCCTGTGGTCAAACTCAGTACATGTGGTGTTTTGAATGAACCTTTACAATATCTCCATGGGAGAGCATGATGGGGCAGGGGCGACAGGCATCTTGCAGAGCTGAAACCAGAACCCTACGGCATCAGCCACACAAGCTGGGCTAGGGGCTCACTGATGCTGTACCAAGCCCAGCTCAAATACAGATCTCTACTTATTTGCATATTAATTTTTTAGAGATGGGGTCTTGCTATGCTGCTGTCCAGGCTGGTGTGCAGTGGTGCAATCATAGCCTCTAACTCCTGGGCTCAAGTGATCTTCTTGCCTCAGCCTCCAAGTAGCTGGGACTACAGGTCCATGGCACCACATCCAGCTTTTTTTTTTAGAGTCAGGGTTTTGCTATGTTTCCCAGATTGGTCTCAAATTTCTGGCTTCCAACAATCCTCCCACCTCAACCTCCCAAAGAAATAGGATTACAGGCATGGGGCACCATGCCCAGTCTTGCGGTATAAATCTCACAAAGTTATTGTGAAACTTAGATGTGATCACATATGAGAACACGGACCACATGTTCTGGTACACAGTAGGCACTCCAAATGTTGATTTATTTTTAATTAAACTGTTTTATGTGATAGAAAAAAATAGAAAACACTGAATTGGTACTTATCTGAAGTATTTAACCAATAAAGAGATGCGTGCTCGGAATGCAATCATTCAACAAGAGAGACGCTAATGTTTTATTAGTGATGCTCTGTGTGCATCTGTCACTTTAGCGACAGCAGATGGTCTTAATGACGTTAGCTAGATGCTTGGGAGAGCCCCTATTCACTAATGGTACAGTTAGTTTACCAGCGTACCCCCGACTCTCTCTCTCTCTCTCTCTCTCTCTCACACACACACACACACCACACACTCACACACACACATACAACGTCATGGGAAGTAAAACACCAAAAACAGATAAGAAAATTCAGAAGAGACTTTGTATCTATTGGATGCTTGAAACTCTCTCTTAGTGACATGCACTTTGGTGAAAATAAATGCTTAAATACAAGCTCACCCGCACAGGCCAGTCTGCTGGTGTCCTGCTCACATTTGTCACCCCACAGGCAGGGACTTTCCGTGCCTGGCATGACAGGACAGGCACCTCAGGCAGCCTGCTGGAGGGAGCTGGATGCCGAGGACCCCGCCAGCATCACCAGGGCTGCCTTCGGTCCCCCTGATTCTTGCTGCAGAATCAGCTGGATGGGCACCTGGTGCCTCTGGGCTGGGCCACAGCTGCCCCTCTCAGAACCCAGAACTGGCACACCATCCAAAGCCTTGAACTCTATTTGCATTCGTTATCCTAAAGCTCAACTCAGACTTTCCCATGCAAACCCAGCCTCTTGCATCGCGCACATGACTGGGAGGTGGGAGTCGTGAGGGCCTGAGATGCCAGCGGGAGACAGGTGGGACCCCGGGTAATCACAGGCTCGCCACGCTCAGACCTTACAGGAGGAGAGGACAGGCACCTCGCTGAAGCTCCAGCCGCCTGGTGATCACGTGGCGACTGCCAGGTCTCTCCTGGTCTTATTTTGCCAGCATTTGTTGTGACCTTTGACGAGTTCCTTAATCATCTCTAGCTGCAGGTTGCTCATTTTTTAAATCACAATAATAACATGATCGATCCCAAAGGATCGTTATAAGAAGCTGAAAGTGCTGGGATCTACAGCGTGCCTGGAGCAAGAGCAGGCTGGACTTGCATTTCCTTCCTGCCTTCTGTCTTCTGTCCAAGGTCGTCTGGGCTTTAAGGTAAGGGCTGGAAGGCTGGGGCTCCCAGCACAACTGGGAGCAAACAGATGCAGAAAGTAAATCTTACCAACGAGGAAGAAAGTTCCCTTACCTTCAATTTTAATTTTTAATTTAATTTAACTTTAGAGTTGTCGGGTATTTACTAATAAGTGGTAAAAATGAATAGTACAAGTGGAGATTTACTACATGAAGAACAAAATCACGACCTTCACCACAATTCGGAAGCCGCTGGAGACCATCAACCTAAGTGAACCATGACAGAAACAAAGAGTGGATGCCACGTGTTCTCACTCATAAGCAGGACCGCTCATCACTGGTCCCATGAGGGAGAAACTGCAGATGCTGGACACTGCTGGGGGAAGGAGAGACACACTGGGTATCTGCTCCGCTATGGGGGGAGACAGGGCCAGCTGGGAGCCCTAACTTCACCTGCGTGATCTTTTTTTTTTTTTTAGGTGAGAAAGCAGGAGTTTATAAAGAAGACAAAAAAAGCTCCCAAGCAGGTGGGGACCTGAAAGAGGATTTCCCATTTAGTTTTTAAAAACACCTTGACTTGCTCCACATAGTAACTCCACCTTGTATCCAGAGACAAGCATTCTGATGAGAGACAGGATGGGCCGGATGGGGTGGGCTGGGAGTGGCTAGCTGTCCCCAGAGGAGCCATTCTGTGCATTTGGAAGAAAAGAACTCCCTTGCAGTGGAGCCATCACCACGCCCCTCGCACAGCCAACCTCTCTCTCCATAGAGAAGGTTTTTGAGGGGCCTTTACGGGGCTGAGTTTGCAGGTCACAGTGGCTGGGTACCCCAGGGTAAGTCTAGGCAGTGTCGACCTACTCCAGGCCAGATGCCAGGATAGGACTTTGGTGTCTACATGGGCCAAGCCCCCACACGGGGAGCAGCTTAATGAATAACAAAACACCAGTTCTGTTGTTTTGGTTTTTTTCTTTTTGATTTTTTTTCAGCATTTGTGTGGACAACTGTCATCTTTTTGTCTCTGTGAGACTGAGAGGTTTCACTTTCCATTCGCCTCAGAAGCATCTATTTTCAAGGGTCATTATAATTTTTACTGCATCGCTTGCATTCTTATCATTGTAAAGTTGGGGCAGAACAAACCAGAAACAGATTTCTGGCAAAATTGATCAAGTTCTGGAATGAGCCTTCTCAAAGCTCAAGAAAACTCAGAAGCACTTCAACACACCCCGAGGGAGTTGAGTTGTTCTGACATGAGGCACATCTTCACGGGTCCTGGGCTCTGTAAGTGAACGGCGGAAAGTCATGCTGCAAAGTTTAGGAGGATAAACAAGACCTGCGTGCAGGGGCAAATTGCCCGACAGATCAACAGCACTTGTTCCATAGACCGTAAGCACCTGGCCACAGAGGCACGTCTGAGGGCTCCTGTCCCATTTGACAGGACAGCCAAAATCGGGGTTGCCATGTAGGGTGGGAAAGACCGGCTGTCTTTGTGCAGGTGCACAGAGGGTGACGTGCACAAGTTTGGAAATGAGAGGAGGGGTCTCACAAGGACCACTCCCGAGACTCCCCTCCCACCCAGCACACTGCCAGGACCACGTCATTGTGAAGTCTTCCTGACAAAGAATTGGGATCCCATACTCCACCAGGCTTGATGCTACACACCCTGGCAGCAGTCAGCCTTGGATGGCTGCACAGGGGCGCACCACGAAGCTTCACACAGGAAGGCAGAGACTCCCTTTTGCATCCCTGGTGTGCGTGTCTGGAGAGCAGGCTGGTACTTTGAAAAACCATGACCTTAGGACAAGCAGAGGGTCGCCTTCATGACCTATGAGGTTTCCTTCAATTTGCTGCAATGACGATGCTTGTGCGGGACAGAGGGAGCTGCCTTCCAGGGGAGGGCAGCCAGGCACAGCAGAGGGCTCTGGGAGTGACCTTTGGGAGTGGATGTGTAGGCTTCCTGCGACAATGGGGGATCAGTCTTTGTACATGGGGGGGGCAAGGCTTAAGGGGCATTACATGAGAGTTCTCTTCTTTATAGTTTTGTGGAAATATGATTCGCATAGCATAATTCATCAGCTGGAATTGCACCATTCATTTTTTATACATTCACAGATATGTGTAACCATCTCACAATCAAGATCAGAACTGCCTGATCACCTCAAGCTTTCAGGAGCAACTCTTTCCTTCCTCCACACCCCTAAGGAATGGCACACCCACCTTCTGTCCAGATTTGTCCAGTCTGGACGTTTCATATAAATGTGTGTGTGTGTGTGTGTATATATATATATATATATATATATATGTTCTCTCTCTCTCTCTCTGTCTCTCTCTCTCGTTTTTGTGCCTGGCTTCTTCCACTTGGCATAATGTTTTCAAGGTTCAGCAACCTTGCAGTGTGTAACCAGCACTTCCTTCTTTTTTGTGACTGAATAATTTTCCAGTGTACAAATGTACCACGTTTTGTTCATCCATTCCATCAGTTCGTGAACGTTTAAGTCATTTATACCCTTGGGCTATTGTTTACAACACTACTGGACAATTTTTGTCTGGACAGTGTTTTTATTTTCCTTGAACGTACACTTGGAAGTGGAAATGCTCGGTCATATAAGGATTTGAGGAACCACCAGGCAATTTTCCTGGTGGGAAATGGGAAGGCCTCCCTTTGCCTTCCCGCCAGTGGTGCACAAGTGTTATAATTTCTTTGCATCCCCGCCAACGAGTGTGAAGGGTGTGAAGGGGTGTCTCCGGGTGGTTCTGACTGGCATCTCTCTCATGTCAGCGTCTTTCATGTGTTTCTGGCCTATTTGTATGTATTCTGGGAGAAATGTCTATTTAGATTCTTTGCCCATTTTTAATTGGGCTACTTGTCTTTTTATTACTGAGTATAGGTTCCTTGTATATTCTAGATACAAGTACCTCATCATAGCTATGATATGCACACATTTTCACTTATTCAATTGCTTGTCTTTTGACTTCCTTGATTGTGTCCTTTAAAGCACAAAAGTTTTTAATTTTGATAGAGTTCAATACATGTGTTATTTTCTTTTATTGCATATGCTTTTGGCGTCACATATAACAATCCATTGCCAAATTCAAGGTCATAAAGATTTGCCTCTAGGTTTTCTTCTAAGAGTTTTCTTGTATTCGTTCTTCTGCTCAGGTCATTGATCCATTTTGCATTAACTTTGTAAACAGTGTGAGGTAAGGGTTCAACTTCATTTGTTTGCCTGTGGCTATCCAATTGTCCCAGCACTATTTGTTGAAGAAAAAAAAAGATTATTTCTCTATTAAATGGTCCTGGCACCTTGTTCAAAATAAGTTGACACAGAGATTTGTTTCTGGACTTCTAATATTATTTTTTTCTTTATATCTCTATTCTATGCCAGTATCACACTCTCTTGATTACTGCTACCTTGTAGTAAGTTTTGAAATCAGAAAGTATGATCATTTTACTTTTTCTTTTTCAAAATTTGTTTTGGCTATTCTGGGTCCTTTATGAATTCCATACAAATTTTAGTAGTAGCTTGTCATCTCTACAAAGGTGTCATCAGGATACTAATAAGGATTGTGTTGAGTATGTAGATCAATTTGGGGACTATTGCCATTTAAACAATCTTTCAATCCATGATCATAAAATGATCTTTCATTGATTTAGATCTTTAATTCATCTCAACATTTTATACTTTTCAGAATATAAGTTTTATAGTTCATTTGTTAAGTTTATTCTTTAGTATTTTATTCTTTTTGATGCTATTTTAAGCTGACATTTTAAAATTTTATTTTTGGATTATTTGATGCAATTGTATAGAAATAAAATCAATTTTTTGGGTATTGAAATTATGTTTTGAAGCCCTGCTGAATTCATTTACTTTAACTAATAGTTTTTTTCTTTAAGTGGTCTCTTAGAATTTTCTACACACATGATCATATCATCAGCAAATAGAGATTTTTTTTCTTTTCCAATCTGAATATTTCTTATTTCTTTTTCTTGCCTAATTTTACTATCTAGAACCTCCAATACAATGTTGAATGGAAAGGGGGAAAGTGAGCACCCTGGTCTTGGTTCTCATCTCAGGAAAAGCTTCCGGTCTTTCACCATTCAGTATGACATGTGACTTCTCAAAAAGTTTGTATTGCATTTACTGCCACTGATGAGTCTTCCCTGAGTACAGGGCAGGGCAGACTCTCAAGCAGCATCAGGAACACAGCCCACTCACCAGAGTAAAATCATCACAAGTGACCCTTGTGTTGACCACATCCTGGGCTTCTCCACCTTATTCCAATGGCTTTTCTAGCCTCCTTCCTTCCTGCTACAACCATGCGAGGCCTTTAGTTGAGCTGAACATTTCATTATTTCCTAGTGTCTCTCTAAACTTCCGAATATGTCTAATGTAATTCTATCAACCCTTTACAGCTTGACTGACTTGCCCTTTGTGGAGTCTTCCTAGATATCTCAGGTTGGAGGTGCGCCTGGCTAACTTCAAACCCACTCTATGAAGCTCCTGTCATAGATGAGGCTATCGCCAACCACTGCAGGCTGGTCTCAACTTTAAAGTCCTATTTGACTTTAAGCTGCTTCAGAAAGAATGAGGCCTAATGGGTTTGTATGACCCGTCTGTGCCCTTGTACATAATAGGTTGTCAATGAAAAAGTAGAATACATAAATAAACTGTGTGTGCATATGAATAGGGCATTTTAGGTAGAAATAAGCACTGCTGAATTTGGTGTGGCTGAAAAAATGGATGCCATCTTCCGTCTGCTGAGAGCATTAATTTCAGAATTGATTCCCTCATGTCTGATTAACTTTTTAGCCAGTTGTCAAACCAGCAAAGCATTTGTTATCGGCTGCTTTTACAGAGCCATCTGCAAGTGTCCCTTGAGTTAGGATGTGTTGCCTGGGATGGTCAACTCCCGAGTGGAGGAGGCAATGCTGCCTTGACCCTGTAGGGGATGAAGCCCCCCAAAGGGCACTGAGCAGTCATCTTGTATTTCTCCTACTCTGTATAATGATCTGTCTGTCATGAAAGATTCTGAAAGTCAGAATTCAACAATTTGCCAAATGGTCATCAGTAAGCCAATACGATTCTAACAATAAAGCAATTACTGCACTTTAAGGGGACAGCTGGCAATGGCATTTCTTGGGCTTAATTTTGTGGAAAGCTTGCAATCAAGTTAGATGATGAAACCCCCTCCTCTCTGGTGGTGGTGTTTCTTGAGAACTTCCTTTCGAGTTGTTGTTTTAGTCTGTTTGTGCTCCTACAACACAATACCACAGACTGGGTGGCTTATATCGAAGATACATTTATTTCTCTTTTTTTGGAGTGACATTTATTTTTTTATTTTAAAATTGTGGGGTACAAAATATTCATTGTGCAGGTACCCTTGTTGATGAGGTCTGCCCCCGCTTCCCCAGGTAGATTTCGACTACTGTCAATTTATTTCCTACATTTACTTCTTACAGTTCTGGAGGCTGAGAATTCCACGATCATGTCTCAAGATGGTGCCTTGAGTGCTGGGTCCTCCAATGGGGAAAAACACTGTGTCCTTGCAGGGCAGAAAGGCCAAAGGAGCAAACCCCCTCCCTCGGGCCCTTTTATCAGAGCACCTCATCCCGTTCACATGGGGGAAGCCCTGGACCTAATCACCTCTAAAAGGCTCCACCAATTATCATTGTCATGTTGGCCATTAAGTTTCAATGCATGTATTTGGAGGGGACACATTCAAACCGTAACAGTCCCTAAATTTCCACTTCGCAGTGATGGTTCACAGGTGGCCTGTCCCCAGTACACAACCAGTTAAGGACAGAAACCAACAGCAAGTATTTTGAAATTTTTATTTATCTATTTTTATTTTAAAGATGTGGGGTAGAATTCAGGATTAGGTATACAACTGGACTTTGTACAGGTAAATGAGGGGCCTCCTTTTGGCCCCCACTTGGTCTGGTTTGAGATCAGGTACCCTTATTGATGTTGTCTCTTCTCCCCCACCCTGGTAGTTTCAGGGTCCACTTATGAGAACATGTGGTCCTCAGTTCTTTGTTTCTGTGATAGATCACTGAGTATGATAGACTCTAAATTCACCCAAGTTGCTGTGAAGTTCATACTTTTGTCCTTCTTTATGACTGCGTAATAATCCATTGTGTATATGTACCACATTTTTTTAATCCAGTCCAGTTTTGATGGGTATCACGGTTAGTTCCATGTTTTTGCTTTTATGAGTAGTGCTGTAGCAAACATGCGTGTGCAGGTATCTTTTTTGTAGAATGATTTGAGCTCTTTCAGGTATATTCCAGTAGGGGGATTTCTGGGTCATATGGAAGGTATATTTCTAGTTCTTTTAGAAACCATCATGCTGTTTTCCATAGAGGTTGAACTAGTGTTCATTCCCACCAGCAGTGTAGAAGCATTCCCTGAGTATTTTTGAAATTATTTTAGAATCATGACAGAACAATTTTACATCTGTGGACGCTAATGACTTAAAGTTTTGTATTTTTAAATTTCATTATATACAAATTAGCTGTCATTGTATTTTACAAAAACAAAAATGAAAACATTGCTCTTCTGTGGATTAGGGAGAAACCAACCTTGGTCCTTCCTGCTGGGTGGGCGGGGCAGCTCTGGTCTTCGGAGCCTGTGTGTGGATGAAGTCGGGGACCCAGAGCGGGATCTGAGGTGCCCAGACCCATCAGTTCTCAGGCAAACAAGCTGATTCAATGAGTGGAAAATCAAGACTGATTCAGACTGGTCAATGACAACTTCCATCTGATCTTATTTGTATTAAATGAAAAGTCTATCATTTAATGAACCCATTGAGTAGAAAATAAGGGAGGAACGCATCTTCTTTCTAAAGTTAAGTAGGAAATCAGAATATTTAAATCTGGACATTAGACAGAGACAAGAGGTCATCAAATGGAACTGATAATGCTAGCTACTTAGTGCAATTTAAGCTGCCTATAGTTTGATATGCTTAAGGGACGCACGCATTCAAGTCACCCTCTCATTGCACTCTCAGAGCTGACTTTTTTTTATATCTTAAAATTGCTTTTGCTGGTTAAAATTTTTAAAAAGCAATGAGAGCATATTATTTTGTAAGCACATGAAGACTGAAGCTCAGACAGAAAGCCACAAGAAAGCCTCCTGATCGAATTCTAATAACGGACCCCTCAGGGACCAGGAACAGGGGATGGGGAGAGGCCCGCCAGGAGTCCCTTCGAGGCCCTTCCCGGGTTATCTGGCTTTGAAAGGATCATGTTCAAACCCTGCCAAGATAAAAGGCAGCCTCCACAGGCTGTGAGCAGGACCGTTAAACATTTCCATATGACAAAGTCCTCTCCCGAGGTCTGACCTGCCGGGAGCGCCCAGTCTGCAGATCTGAGGGCCAGGCCCTCTCCTGCCTGTGCCTCTGAGAGGGGACTGGCGAGAGAGCTTTGAAAAGGACTTGAAAATGCTTTCCGTGGGGCAGAGTTATCATGAAAAAGGAACCAGATACATCGCAACGTTCAAAACCCAACTCTTCTTTAAATGGATTTTTGAAACTGAAAGAGAAAACACACCCAGGAATGGTAGGAAATCTGGTGAAATAAAGTTAATTTCTGTTGGTGTCTACTCACTCACTTGATACATTTATCAGATATTTATTTATGGCATTTTTGCTTATTGAACCAATGTAAAATAGTGACTGCCTTTTCTAATCAGAAGCAGTCTTAAGATTCTAAAATGAATCTCTTCCTAGACATGAAGAAAAGATAAGTGGTTTTTATTTTCTACTTTCACCATAAGTTAATTTTAATTACTTTTTTCTTCATCTTTTTACTCATATTAAATACGTGCTTGAAATCAGATACTGGGCTGGGTGTGGTGGCTCAAGCCTGTAATCCCAGCGCTTTGGGAGGCCAAGGTGAGAGGATTGCCTAAGCTCAGGAATTCGAGACCAGCCTGAGCAATATGGTGAGACCTTGTCTCTACAATAAATCAAAAAATAAACCTGGCGTGGTGGCGAATGACTGAAGCTCCAGCTACTTGGAAGGCTGAGGAAGAAGGATCGCCTGAGTCCAGCAGGTAGAGGTTGTGGTGACTCCAGCCTGAGCAACAGAGTAGGACTCTGACACCCCCCAAAAAATCAGACACTGAATAAAATAATATGTATGTAGTTTAATCACATCATTTCTGCCCAGTGTCTCATATGTGGCACAATAATTTTCTGCTGATTGCAAAACATAGATTTTGTAAGGTAGTTGCAAGCTTTTAAAGACTACTTAAAAAAGAACATAGATTCTCAAAAAACTATATATACTTTGATTTGTGTATACCTTTCTTTTTAAATGTTACTAACATGGGATATATTTCCAGAGTTATTAATTATAATTCTACTGAATTAAGACTTCTCTAATGGTTTAGAGAGAAAAATAATGAATCAATGTGTCACAAAACTGAGAGTTTTTACTTCAGAACTTTGTGCTGATACAGTATTTTGGCATCAGTAGTTTCAAGGAGCTGAGCAGCTGGATAAATTGAGGCTTGATAACATGTTGCAGAAGCTCTCATCTCAGAGGACACCACAGAGTAAAGTGTTCTCCGTAGGGCAACCCCTTCGATTCCTCACTCACTGTAGGAGCTTTTCTGTCCTCTCAATAAATCCTGCTTTCTAAAAAATAAAAAAAGATAAAATAAAATAAAATAAAATGGTGTGTGACACTCACCAGAAAGGAAGCATACTCTGAACGCACCACTGAGCTTTGCACCAGGTGAGGTGCGGTGGCGCCCAAGGTCAGGAGTGGCAGCATAGGCGCCTGGGTGCCAGTGGGGAGGTACCCGGCTGAGACCTGGTCCTGGGCAGACACCTTGGCACAGAGACTCCTCCTATAAGCTCTGAGGCTGATCCCACACCAGCAGAACGGGGGTCTCTGCTGTTCTATCACCCCCTCTGAACAAGCTGATCCTGGAGGGATTTTGTTTCCAGAACCTAAGACACCACCTTTGTCAGCAAAACACCTTTTCACCCTTAATTTTTGAAACCCTGTTTCTCTCTTCTCTGGGCATTTCTTCTTTGCCCGTTCTGACCCATGGTAGGCTGGAAGAGTTTACTTGACCCAGTGCGCCTGCGTCCTCCAGGGTACGCCCAGGAGAATGATGAATTCACAAAATAAAAAACTAAAAACAAACAAAAAACGATGTGTGTGTCAGCTTAACTATGTATCAGATAATAAAAAGAGTTGCTAACGTGTGCGTTTAGTAGCCAAGATGCTAAATGAGTTATTGAAAGTCACTGCATTTTTTTAAACATTATGCATGTGAAGTTCTTTTTTTTTTTAAGAAAGTATATTTGGAAGGTCTGGAAAGTTTTTTGGTTTTTTTTTATTCAATTGGTCTAAATATAAAATTTGAATAGGTCTTTAGAGAACAGAAGTTGTTCTGTCCTGAAAGTTTCTTTTGAAAATTACATTTGAAAATGTATCAAACTAACCAAATTTGGAGCTGATATGTGAGATTCTGGGGGGATGGAGCCAACATTCCATGCTTTCTAATTCATGATAGCTGCATATTGGAAGCTCTCCTGTTTACATGAAGAGTTTTAGAGGAGACATGAAAGGCTGTCCTTGTTTCAGAATGTTAGAAGATGGCACCCCATAGGTTGTCAATAGTTCAACGGTCCAAATGTGCCTTTCCATTCTCCGACATACTCTGGCCCTCCATTTCAGATCCAGAGGGAGAGGAAACAGACACATGATTAACATTTTAAGGAATAATCTTTACAGAAGTTTATTACAATATTGACTTCAGTCATTTATTAGGAAAGGACATTAAACACTACTCTGACCATACAACTCCCAGTTCACCTTTTCTGTTCTGGGCTCTGCTCTTAAGGCACTGCCGGCAATGACTGTGGAGGTGCCTTGTCTACTGTGCATCGGCCCCTGCAGCCCCGAGGACGATGCTTCTCCTCCCTCTGTCCTCTGCGGCCTTGGCCACTTCGGTCTCAAGAGATGCCTCTGTCCTCCTCTCCTGCACTGCCTCCCACCTGCTGCAACTGGAGCAGGCCGTGTCTGCGTCCAGTGAGGATGCCAGAGGCCACCGTGATGCGGGACGAAGGGGCTTCCAAACCTGGCATTCAGGGTCCTGTCCCAGCTGCTCAGAAGCTGCTTTTGTGTGACTCTTGCCTGCGATGTGCACTGGCGAGGTCGTCAGAGAGAAAGTTGTATCTGCAAAATACACCTGACGTCTGCTCATCTGATCAGACTCTTCACAGAACAGACCAAAAATCTGGTGACCAGAGGCAAGGAACTGTTAGGACCCCCGCTGGTGTCTCCTGATCAAACATTTCTTAGTCCATGACATCATTTCAAACGTGTCGCAAATCAGTCTTCCTCCTCACGTGTCACGGTGTGTTAGTTTGTCTGAGTTAACTGAGAGTGTTCCAGTGCGTGGCCTTGGACTCGAATGGGGCAGGTGAGTGGCACATCCAGGAAAGAGAAGAGGCAAGGACCACATCTCTGAGAGCTCCATCCCTGGACCAAGAGCTGGAGTGACCTGGGCACTGACAGTCACTGCAGGCTCACCTTGTGTTGGCTCTTTGTCAAGCACTCCAGAGAAACATCTTTCATTTATTCCACACAGACCTGTGGAGTGAATGCTATCACCGTGTCCATTTTACAGATGAAAAGGCTGAGGTTTCGTCAGGATTGTGCGGTGTGAGCTACATGATTGAGGGCCTCGTACCCATGACGCCACGTGGACACTAAACCACAAGCCATCTCTGGATCGCCCTCTGCAGGAACCTCTGTGCTATTGGTGATGGTCTGAGCTGGGTCTGGTCTCCCAGCATGGGGGGACTAGGGGAGACACAGGCGTCCTCAGGGAGGACCTTCCAAAAAGAGGACTTTGCTCAGAACCGGGAAGCGAAAGGTGCCCACTGGCCTATGCAAACCTGCCAGGATACTCTGCGAAGCCATGGGCCTTGTTTAGGATGCTGTCTCTCAGAGGTTAATACAAGGGCATTTGTTATGCCCAGAGGGTTTTCAAAACCAGGGTAGATGGTTTGAGGACAGTTTACTTAACAAAATCCATTCACCCCGTCCCCCCCAAATCCGTGGCATGTGACCATGAGCCCTGCCGGGGTGATGGGCGTCAAGGAGCCTCCTGGGAGACAGGAGGAACTTTCTGCTGCATAACAGAGACGGGAGAGCAGGTAACACACTGAGCAAGGATCCGCGCCTGGCTCACCCTCCGGCCTGCGTTGCCCCATTCGCAAGAGGCTGGTTCTGGAGCGTCCCCTGTCCCCACACATGAGCCAAGAGCTACATGGGATTGGAGGACAGCCACCTCCATAGTAGGGATGCCTAGGACTCAGCCAGACACTGAAGGGCCGTTTATAGGGTTTGTTTGGTCTGCAAACCCCAAAGGAATAGCGTGGTTACGTGGAGTCACTTAGAATGACCCGCAGGAGAATTTCACCTTCTGAAACTCAGTTTCCCGAAACTTTGTTTAAAGATGAGTGGCCCATTCCCAGTCATCCCTGCTCACCACGATGTGAGTGGACTGCAAAGACATTGTTCGCACACCGGGGCCTCCCAGCCTCCACACGGCCTCCTCCGAGGGCAGCAAAAGAATTCAGATGCGCCTTTGTGCTATCCCTTTCATTAAGAGTTTGCTTCACATGCTGCCTTCTGCATGGTCACTCTGGCTCCTGCCATCGGAGCAATGCGGGCGAAACTCGTCCTGGATGCTAAAGAGTCAGCATGCTAATTCACTCCATTTCCAAATGACATTTACTTACACCTTGTACAACCCGGGGAGAAAGCGGCTGTGTCGACTTTATCTCTCCTCCGTGAAGATAGCAGTTGCAACTGAAAATGTAATTTAAATCCTTCCCAACATGGGAATCCATGTGCCGGGCCCTCTGCAGAGCGTCACAAACGGCCCGGAGAACCGTGCAAGGCTGGAGGAGCAGCTCTCAGCCAAAGGAGGACTCTGAGCAGATGGAGACAAATCATCCCATGACATAGGTTAAAAGAAGCCCGTTACTATGACAACAGATGGGGTCAGATAGCAGAATGAACAGTCACTTTTGATCTTCAAAAAATTCCTTTTCCTTTGCTCTCTCCCCTGTTATCTGGACCACTCCATCAAACACCTCACAGATAACACAGTTGAAAACCCAATCGACCTTCAAGAAAACCCGGACAAGTTAGAAAGTGTATGGAAAGGTTACCATCACAGGCGATGCGCTTCCGAGGCTGTTTGCCTGTATACACAGAAACACACACACATCCATTTTTCACGAGAGCGACAGGGCCGGGTTCAAAGGCATCTGCAACGGTGCTTAACGCATGTACATAACAGCAATATTGTTATCACTGTGAGTTGGAATAGTAAGAGGCATTCTAAGCGAAAAGATTTAGATGTCACCACCCATTGTCATTCTGTTTTGGATTCATTAGTGAAGAAACATTTGACAAAAGTTGGCAAGCAAAAAAAAAAAAAATCCATCCATGTACAGTGGAGAAGTGAATTGAGTCCAGAGAGTTCTCACTCAGGACTATTCAAAGACAAGTCGACCAAAACCACATATAGGTAAAAAGAAAGAGAATGCTTCAAGACTTTATAACCCTTTTTCATTATGTTTAATCCTAGAGAAATTGAATTAAAATCCAATGATGCTGCTCATCTCTTCATAGAATTTACACTCAGCAGTAAACGGCATCACTTTTAGAATACTGGGAGTAACCCATATATGCTGCAAATGTGACTACCAAAACAAGACGAACATGTTCCATATTTTAGTTTATGTGTGGGTTCACATTTTTGTCATGATGATCAACAGAGACAGTTCGCCATGGGAACCATGAAGTCGCTGCCCAAAACTGATATTCATGTTCCATGCCGATGCGGTGCCGTCTGTTCCTTGCGATGGGATGTTCACGTCCGGACGGGCTGGCCAGATTGTGGGATGGAGAAGCGTGGTTAATGGGGGATTTGTTCTCTGGTTTACTTAAGCTTTGTGTTACACTCAAACACTGCCTCGGAGCAGCCTTGCAAATAGCAGACAGGAGGCACTTCGGGAGACCACCTGTTCCCGCTCTTGCCACCCTCCACCGTGTTGTGCCTTCTCCAACTGCAGGTTTCCTTGCATGGCTCAGGCTGCAAGGATCTGTTCGTATCTTAATCTTTAAAAACAAGCAGCAGCGCTCAATCATATCTTTGGTTCTGAAGTTCTTGAAAAGCATGCATCCTTTCCCCATTGGCTTCCAGAATAAATTATTTCCCCAATAACATAATTTTGGATGAAGCAGAGGAAGTGATAAATAGCAGATTTATACTGGCTTCGGTGATGATAGTCGCTATTGTCAAGACCAGACACACAGAGGCCATGGGACGTTCTACAGGCTTCATTTAAAGGGTGACAACAGATGTTTAAATTAACTGGAATATGGAGAATGGCTACATGTCATTTTTGAAGTGACCCAACAATTCATAATGTTCATAATAATGAGAAGATTATGATACTTTGATGTGTAGATGCTGAAAGAAAATCTTTTTTCTTTCAGTCTTTCACTCTCTTTCTCTCTCTCCATTTCCCCCACCCTCCCTCCTTCCCTCCCTCCCTCCCTCCCTCCTACCCTCCCTCCCTCCCTTTCTTCCTTTTCATCCTTTCTTCATTCTTTTCTTTTAGCTTACTTAGCAATCAGTATTTGTAATTGTTGATTCTAGGAGCTAAGTGTCTTTCAATATGTACAAAAACTATGCAAAAAAATCTTAATTTTTTAAAAGTTTCATGTTTAATTGATAGATAATAACTCTATATGGTTATGGCATACAATGTGAGACATCAGGGTGTGTACATTGTGAAATGACCAAATCTGGCTAATTGACATATTCATCACCTCCAATAATTATCATTTCTTTGTGGTGAGAAAATTTAAAGTCCTCTTTTTTCAAGATATTTTGGAATATGCCGCGTGTTATTCACTATAGCCCACACGAACGTCTTTCTCTTATCTAACTGAAACTATACACCCTCCGGCCAATGTCTCTCCTTTCTCCACTGCCCTCCCCTCCCCCATCCATCTCCTGCCTTTGGTAACCACTCCACTCTCTACTTCCATGTCTCCACTGCCTTCGATCCCACTCATAGGAGAGATAATGTGGTATCTCTCTCTCTGCCTGGCTTATCTTCCTCAGCACAATGTTGTGCAGGTTCATCTGTGTTGAACGTGACAGAATGTCCTGCTTGTTTAAGACTGAGTAGTACTTCACTGTGCACAGAGGCCATGTGTTTTAATCCCTTTGTCCTCCTTGGGCCCTCAGTTGGTCCTACATGCTGGCTGCTACGAACGATGCTGCAGTGAACACAAGTGCAGAAGTCTCTTCAGGACACCGAGCGTGTTTCTTTTGGGTACATACCCAGGGGTGAGAATGCTGGGTTGCACAGTAATTCTTTTTGTAGTTTTTTAAGGAAACTCGACACTGTTTTTATAAATGGTAATACCGACCGGGATTGGTGGCTCAGCCTGTCATCTCAGCGCTTTGGGAGGCCAAGGTGAGTGGACTGCCTGAGCCCATGGATTCAAGATCCGCCCGGGCAACTTGACGAAACCTCGTCTCTACAATAAATCAAAAATTAACTGGGCCATGGTAGTGCGCACCTATATTTCTGCTACTTGGAAGGCTGAGGTGGAAGGATCGCCAGAGCCCAGCAGGCAGATGCTGGGTGGCCATGAGCGTGAGCGTGAGACTCCAACTAAAAAAAAAAAAGGTTATACCAAGGTATGTTTGCACCAATCATGCAAAAAGGAACCCTTTTCTCCACATCCTTGCCAGTTCTTATCTTCCATTTTTTGATAATAGCCAATCTAACAGGTGTGAGTTATAATTTACTGTGATTTTAATTTATACTCTCCTAATGATTCCTGATGGCGATTCATATACTTTTTGGCCATTTTATGCTTTCATTTGAGAAATGTCTACTTAGTCCTTTTTCCATTTTATATTGGGGTTTTGTTATTGCTAGTTTAAGTTTCTTATACATTTTAGATATTAACGCCTTATTTCATGTATGATCTGTAAATATTTTCTCCCAGTAAAGGGTATCTCTTCACTCTGTTTCTTGATGACATTATTTTATAATATATGCACATATATAGTATATAATATAGATTAAATTTTCATATACAAATTCTAGACACCACCAAAAAACTGTTAGAACTGATAAGAAATTCAGTAAAGTTTCAGGATACAAAATCAGCATACAGAAATCAGTAGTGTTTCTATACACTAACAATGAACTATCTGAAAAAATTAAGAAAATAATTCCATTTACAATAGCATCCAAAAATAACATAATGTAAAATTAAATTTAACCTAGGAAGCCAGATATTTTTATACTAAAAACTATAAAACATTGAGGAAAGAAATTGAAGATGATACAGATAAATGGAAATGGAATATTTTGTATTCATGTATTGAAACAATTAATATTGTTAAAATGTCTATACTACCTAAAGCAATCTACAGATCCAGTGCAATTCTTATGAAAACTCCAATGCCATTCTTCACAGAAATGGAAAACAATTCTAAAATTTTTAAAGAACCACAAAAGACCCCAAATAGTCAAAGCCATCTTGAGTAAAAAGGACAAGGCATCATACTACTGGATTTCAAAATATTACAAAGTCATAGTCATCAAAACAGCATGGTACTGGAGTATAAACAGATACACCAACCAACAGAACAGAAGAGAGAGACCAGAACCCACACATGCATGGTCAGTTGATCTTATTGACAAAGTTGCCAAGAACACACAATGAGGAAAGGACAGTCTCTTTACTGAATGGTGCTGGAAAAACTGGATATCACATGCAGAAGACTCAAGTTGGAGACTTAATTCACCCCTTACACAGGAAGCAACTCAAAATGGATTAAAGACCGAAACCTAAGACTTGAAACTATAAAACTGCTAGAAAAAAACCTGGGGAGAATCCCCATGGCCTTGATCTGAGTGGTGATTTCTTGAAGATAACCCCCAAAGCACCGGCAACAAGACCAAAAAGAGACCAATGGGATTGCACCCAACCAAGACGCTTCTGCACAGCCAAGGAAAGGAACACCATCATGCCAAGGGTACGTTCTCAGACATTCTTCAGGATATGTTAGAACAGGGCTTGACATAGAAAATATGTGTTGGGTGATTATTAAGTAGCTGTGATGGAATTTATCCTGTAGAAACAGCAATGACCTGGAGGTTTGGGACATCTGGGGGTGATGGGTGGTGACGGCCGGGGACAGAAGTGTCCGGAGTCTCAGCATCCCGAGCACAGGCCACCCAGCTGGGAACCGGAGCTGTGTCCCTCGAATCCCACCAGTTCAATAGAGGTAGCTTCTGTTCCTGTTTTCAAGTGAGGAAACCAAAGCCTGAAGGGATCATCGTGGTGCAAGTTCATGTAGGCTGACATTGAATGCAGGTTTGCAAAATCCAAGAGGGGATGACTTTTGTTGTCTGAAAGTTCTCAGAACTGCTTTTATTTCACCAGTAAAACCATTCGACTACAATATTCTTAAATCCTTTCGCCTCTTCCACATTCTTGCTTGTTTTTATTTTCATTGAAGGCACAAATTGAATGTGTGGAGATCTGTGGATGGTGACTCCTCATGGCTCCAGAAGCCCCCCAGGAACCCTGCCGGGCATTTCTGAGAGCCATCAGTGCAGCCTCACCAAAATGGGTCCCAGGACATGAGATGCAGGATGCCAAGCAAATACACCCATGGGAGGGACAGTCTTCAGTCAAGGTTTCATCATGGACAGCTGGGAGGATACTTTTGCAACACACACATAGTTAACTCATTGGCTCATTTGCACTTAAGAAGGATTTTTGTGTTTCTTCGTTGCCCATCATGCTATTTTCACTTTTCTGATCTCTCTGACATCCAGAAGACCATTTGGTGTTTCCATATTATTCCATCCTCCTATTTACAAACATAATGGACAGTTAGTAGACTTTTCAGGTGAAACCCAAGGGCATAAGAATAAAAATTCAGTGAGCACAGCTATACCAAGTAACATTCTTGTTCATTCTATAATTCAGTTTAATATGTATTTATTATTTAGTTATAACTAAGAATAAGAAATTCTGGCATGATGCTACCAGAGCGAAAAATGAGCACAAAACTAATGCCCCTCTCCCCCAACAACTGCAAAGAAACATCAGCACCAGACAATGACAAGAAGAACAGGCTCTGGACAGGAGACAGAAAAAGCCATCGCCCTAAGTGTGAGAGGGTCAGAAAATACTTTGGGAAGGATGTTGCATTGCAAACAAAACTTGAAGTAGTATTATAATTTTATAGTCAACATTTAAAACCAATTAATTTACAGAATGTTTATTTCTCATCCTGCCTGACTCCTAGCTAGACTGGCAGTCTAGGCATGTCACTTGACTGTGCTCAAACTTTCCATGAGTGCACTACAGAAACAGGCACTTGGGAGTGGGTGTCTAGATGCATGCCCTCACCCTAAGGAGAGAATGCTGCTCATCTCAGAACATGCATTCTGCTGGTGTTTTCTCCTGTGGTCTTCAGTCTGGTTACCCCACACTAGGGTCTAGGTGACATTCTTGCTCTGTCCCTGCCAAGGTCCCTGACATACTGTAGGAAGAAATGGTTGATTGATCTGCTTCCTTTCAGAGATTGTACCTTCTCCTCTCTCAACCAAGGCTTGGCAGTCTTGGCCATTTCGAGCTCTTAAGTTTTCCCATTTTTCTCTGTTCTTTCTATTTCTCTGACACACGTCCAGTGTCTGGTTGACTGGACTGTCCACACCCTAAGTTTGCCTCATAGCCACACAAATGCTTGGCTTGGAATGCACCTTAGGTTTTTGATAATGACTTATTAGCATGTATAAATGTGTACATCTCCAGATATCTACCTTACAGGTCCGTGTGCACAAAGACATGTGCACAAGAATGTCCGCCATTGTGTGTTTTTCTTGGCAGGAAACTAGGAAGGAGTAGTCAGAGAGCCGCTACTTGTCCCCACTGTGGAATGCCACACAGCCACTAGACAGGACCAGGCAGCATGCAAGAGGAAGAGAACAAGATCTCAAGACCCACTGCTGAGTGGAAACCACGTCACGGAACCGACCCGGCGTCTGTCTACTGATGTCAAGGAAGTGAACACCCGCACCTTCCACTTCACCCTGCAGGTAATCTTTGTCTGGCGAAAAACCTCCCGAGGCCTGTGCTCTTGTCTTTGTTGTCAGGACTTTCTCGCCACCAATGCTGCTAGTCACGCCTGCTTCCCTGTCAGGCTCCCCCATCAAATCCCTTCTTGTCCTCAAAGCGAGCCTGATCACCCTCAGAAAGAGGCATCCCCTTCCTGGAGTGTCCTGCCTGGGATCAACTCACCTTGCAAGCCTCGAGGGGGTCTTCTTCATGGCAGAGCACCCTGCCACTCTGGGAGCAGTGCCTTCAGAATCTCTGAAGTCCTGAGAACGTGCGTGGCCTCCACATGTACCAAGAGGCCCCAGCCCCCAGGAGGCCATCTGGCTTGCATCAGCCCTCCCTTCCCCAGCTGCCATCGGCACCGTGAATACCAAAAACATTTCCCAGTGCTTCCCATTTCTGACCTGGGCCCCTTTCTGGCAGCCCTTCTTCTTGCTTGCTCAGAGATGGCCTCATTTCCTGACTCTGGCGCTGAGTCGAGCGCAGGATGGCGCGGGTGTCCCTGGGTGATGGAGGCCAGACTTTTTGCCCTCCCGCTGGGCTCATTCCCTTCGATGACTCCACGTCCAATCCTCTGGCCGAATTCATCTTCACCGAGTGACTCCATTTCCTCTAACCTACAGCAAAATAGAAGGCAGCGGCCAGCAAGGGATGGAGAATCATCTCCTGATACAGGGTGAGGGGGACTTAGGAAAAGGAATGAGAGTGGGTACAGGATGAGGGGGCAGTAAAAAATCATGTGGCCAAGCAGGGCACAGAGGCGGGGGCGGTGGGTGGGATTGAATGCCACTCACCTCACACTGTCTGCTTTCCCAGGAGCCATCTGCTTATGTTAGGTCCTATCACCAGTATGTCCTTCACTCGTGCCAACTCTGGCAACAGCAACAAAATGGCACAGTGACACTTCAGCAGGGACATCCCCCCAGCAAAGCCTCTAACTGGGAGGCTGTGCTCATATAAAATCGAGGTGCTGAGTAAGACCATTCAACTCAAAGGAATTGATCTAGATGCCATCAAAGGGTTGGGGCCAGAGGCATGGTTTGCGTTCAGTCACTCTCAATGACTGAATACTTAGAACAGTACCATATTGCAGGATGACTGACAGGCCATGGGATTCAGTCTTAGATTTTAGATGTCCTCAGATGTTATATAGTCATGTGTTGCCTAACAGCGGGATTACGCTCTGAGATATGCGTGCTTGGGTGATTTCTTTGTCCAGTGAACACCCCTGGTTACCCTGGCACAAACCCAGATGGCAAAGCCCATGGCATAGCTCGAGTGCATGGTCTATCCGATTGCTCCTAGACTAGATGCCTGGACAAAGCGGTTCCACTTTTCCCTCTTCTTTAGCCCACAAACAGCACTCCCGTTCTTCAAAAGCTGCAAAATGCAAGGTACATGCACAAGCATAGCGTTATCACTCCAAACGAAAAATGATAAACTCCCAACACTGCAGTGTTGCCGTGCCCAAAACAAGCGCTATGAACTTATGCATCAGCACAATGCATAACAGTAATATTTTAAAGCTTAAGAGTACGTTGGCATTTCAAGAAAGACCTTCTATGTCAAAGAATCACCCAATGCATAGCCTTTCTCTTCCAAGTTTCCAGGAACATTATTAGACTTGATTTTCAAATCTTGCAAGGGCCGTAGTCTTTCCTTTGTGAATATGAGAAGAAAAAAATAGACAAAACTTCAAAAGTATAAAAATATAAGACTAGAGAGAATGGCTTCCTAACAAAGGAAATGCGGGAGCGTGATTTCCAGACAATAAATGTGGATGGATGTTTTATTCACGTCAAAATATTGTCTGAGAAACAACTTTTGGGGCTTACATAGTATTTTGTAGGAAAACAAACAAACAAACAAACAAAAACCTTTCTTTTCCTCTGTTTAGGCGAGATGTCCTCTACCAGGAGACTGAATGCCCCTACTGTGAGCATGGCTTTTGAGGAGACTTTGCTGATCCAGGGACACACTCTTAACGTGGCCACACAGAAGGTACTGGGACTAGCTGAGAACCCACGAGCCACGTTTCGACTGTTCCATTTGACCTTGGACAACCTCCTCACTCTCATGGCCTCATCTTTACCCCCAGCAGAGGCACAGCTCCGGTGCCTTTTCCCAGGAGGCAGTGGTGCCAGCTAATTATCCTAGAGACAGCCCGGGCTTTCTACTCAAACGCCTTCGAAGAACACATGCAGAAAGCAAATAATAGTACCGGTGACACCAGTGGAAGGCATTCATCATTCTTCTCTTCTTTTTCAGGCAATCTTCAGGCAAAATGCTGTTCGACAATTAGTATACAGTATCTACCACTGAAAAGTTCTCAAATGGGTAAGCAACAGGCTGTGCAATTTAAAAAAGAAAATTAAGAAGCTGTGTGAAATAAATTGAAGAAATCCAGTAAAAGTGTTTTATTATGCTGCATGGCCAACCTTACATGCAAATCTTTAATTCTGGCCCAAATATAATAGCACAAAATGCTTAATTTACTGCATCAAATCAATCACCAGCAAAGGAAACTTGTGCTGAAGGCTTCTTTGGAGCAGGGAGGCAGGCAATTGATGTTGGCAGATGAAAGTGCTTGCTCTCGCAGTCAGAGCCGCGGAGGCCGCGTTCGTCAGAGCGCAGGGCTCTTGGAAGCAGTTTCGGAGGACTCGCGTCATTTAATATTTAGATTTAAGAGCAAATTAAGCACTGTTTGAAGAGTGTTTGCATTAAGAGATTGGCTTTGCCTTAATTATTTGGTTATTTGTTGTTCTTTCAGAACATTTATTAATCACATGAAAATGCAGCATTTACTAGCTTTAATTTCTTTCTTTTTTTTTTTGAGTTCGAGTCTCTCACTCCATCGCCCAGACTGGAGTGTAGTGGCACGCTCC
>CAUYQG010175152.1:0-11834 GCA_963574415.1 Tarsius wallacei | reverse complement strand
AAAAAAATCAGCCGGGCATGGTAGTGCATGCCTGTAATTCTGGTTACTTGGAAGGCTGAGGCGGAAGGATCGCCGGAGCCCAGCAGGTCGAGGCTGCGGTGGCCGGGAGCGGCCACTGCACTCCAGTCTGGGCGACAGAGACTCCAACTCAAAAAAAAAAAAAGAAAAAGAAAAAATCTCCCTCCAAAATTCACTGAAGCCAAACACTGCCAGTCACAACAATGCTAGCTGGTACACTGATGCCAGTGGGTTGCTAGAACACTTAGCTAGCGGGAAAACCCTGCACTATAAGGGGTCCACCCTCCAAAAGGTAATTCTAGTTTTCGGGGGGTTCTCCCCGCATATGCATTGCCAGCGTTCAAACTTAGCTTGTTAACTCCTTGTGGCTTCAGCTGGTGTCCTGTGGCTACCAGTGTGCCAATTTCTTATAGTTTGGCCCTTAATGTAAGAGACCTCTCCACCCAGCCTCTACTCTTCCTCTACAGTGCCTAGGACACAGGAATGAGAAGGCAAAGTCATGACAGTGTTGGGGCAACTTCCTGTTGATGCCACAAAGTTCTGGGGAGCAGGCAGGCCACAGAGTGAGGGTCACAGAGGATGGGTTCCCTTGTCCCCAAAAGAGCATAGACTGAACATTCAATTTGTCATTTTTGCCAGTCTGGAGGCTAGGCTCAGCTAAACCAAAGGTTATTGTGAATTGAGAGAAGAGCCTGCCCATTTTTATGAAAACCACCATTGAGCAATAATCCCTCATTGCAGCCAATAATCATAGTGTTAAATCTAGTGTCAAACTTGGCAGCAGAAATCTGCTTCTGCTGGAGGAAACAGCGACAGAAATAACGTGCTAGCTTAGCGTTTCTTTTTATAATCAGGAATTCTTGAAAATTAGGTATTGTTGCTTCACCAGAGGGCTAACAGCTGGTTAAGCCACACAAATGTACTCAAAAAAGGCTGTTGATGATAAGATTTAGAATTGTAATAACACTTGCTGTGGGGAGAAAGACAAAAAAGAAATAAAAAGTAGCTCTAACATAAGCTTTGATTCAGAAACACTTTCTCTCCAGGGGCCACTTACCTCTAACAATACACTATTGATCATGGGGTTAAGGACCTCGGCCTTCTTGTTGCTCTGTGGAACGAAAAGGATGAAATTGACATATTAGGTGCTTATACTACAAGGTTCATGGCTACAATGTAACACACCGGCTTTGTTGAGGGATCCCTTAGGAAGGGGAGAGCGGAATGCTTACTACAGAGGAGGTTTCCTATTTGGTGTGTTACCTAGATGGTCTCATTTAACTTCAGCAGAAATCCTAGTAGGTAAGTAGATGTTGTGATAACTCGATTTAAAGGTGAGAAAATAGGGCTCAGGGAGCAACCTGCTTAACACTACACAGCTAGAAATTTAAACTCAGACCCTTTTCACCATTTAAAGGTTGTAGCAGTCTTGGGATTAGAGTAAGATGAGAGACATTGAGTTGTACAAGTAAGGATTGGATCCTGTCTTTACTTAAAATTTTGATATTTTGTTATTTTGTTGATGACTTTTTTTTGCATTTTTATTCTTAAAATGGTGTATTAAAATATCTATCTAGATTACTAAGGTTTCTTTTTTCTTAAATTTTGCAGGGAAATTAAGTCCCCTCTCACCTAACCTAGTTCAAGCCCTGGTCTAGTCTTTGTTCTTTCTTCTTTAAAATGCAAATGAGTACTTTATTACAGGGCATCTTCCAGAGGAGCAGCAAAATTAAGACATTCTCAAATATAACTTGCAAACAGGTCTGCAGATCCACATTTGAAAAACACAGATATATGTCAAGCATGGAGAACAGAGCTTGGAAGAAAGGAGATGCTCAGAAGGCAAAAGCTAGTTTTCTTATCATTATCCTTCCTTATATTATTGGTCTATCAATCAACAGTCTTCTCTGACCAAAATGTTCAATCTACTCTTAGACAATAAATCACTAAAGGGATGGGAGAAAGAGGGTAATCTTAATAAGCTGGTTTCTCTTACTGTACTTGTAAGAGTTTCTAGTAAAAAAATGCATAAATGGAATATACCTTCTCACAGCAGCCCACTTTCACTGACATGACTCTACTGAGAGTTGGGTAGTGTCTTACTGAGGAAATGATAATGGGGTCTCGAGGGGGGGAAAAAAACCTTTAAAAAGCCCAGTCATTTTAGTAAGTAACCAGAAAATCCATTATGGTATTTGCTTTCATGTTTATTTGATTATCAATAAGCTTCTAAAATATAATCAAAATGAGGGCAATAAAATGACATTGGTTTTTCAGAATCAATGAGATGTGCAAGCAATTTAAATAGAGTCTGGAGAGCAATAGATACTCATTAACTTCATGTTATGAATAATGGCTGTTTTTGAGAACAGAAACAATGACTTGATGTAAATAATTCATCATAGCACAAGATCAGAGTATCGTTGTGGTGAGATGGCATTTCAGAAAACTCTACTTTATATCCAGCTTTTTTCTTCTCCAAAATAATAACCCATGTATTCTTGATTTGGAGCATGCAAACATTTGTATACACACATGTGTCTGTGTGTATGAAAGTTCAAGCACACAGCCAACTGTGGGAGCCTTGCTACATAAAATGTGGACTGTTGATCAGGAATACTGTCATCACCTGAGAGATTATTAGAGATGTAGAATCTCAGTCCTCATCCCAGACCTACTAAATAAGAATTTACATTTAATAAGATCTCTAGGTGATTCATGTGCATACTAAGGTTTGAGTGTGCTGGGATACAATACATTTCAAGGAGTGGAAAGTGATACTATGACTATTACCCACTAATGTCAATCAATTAATGTTTAACATAAATGTATAAAACATCACAGAGGCATACACATATATGCACACACACACACACACACACACACAGACATACATACCCTCAACCCTAGACAACCACAGAGAACCAAATGTTTGGCTATCTGTCTGACACATCTGACAAACAACCAACTGGGAATTGAGAGACCAACTGGGAGGCCTGAGTAAATCGGTTCATACTTCTGGTCCTCAGTTTCCTCACCTAGTAACCTGTCAAGAGAATAATGAGAAGGTACAACAGAGCCTTGAGAGCCTGAGTGCCAAGCCCATCCCATCCTGACAAAGACCTCACACTCTCTGCAAACCTAGCCATGGGCGTCACGTAACTCAGACAACACTGAGCATGCAAATGTATATTATCCAACCCATGGTATCAGTGAGCTTCCCCTCCCCCATCCCACTATCTCTATGAAACTCTATTTCTGAAGGCCTAAAGGCAAAGATAAGCCCTGATGTTTTACCAAACCAGAGAAGCAAACCAGATTTCTTGACAGCAGAATAAATAGGCGATGTGTTGCTAACTCACCACTTGTTCACTGAGTCACTTAAAGAAGTGTAGGGACAGACATCTTCTGGGGTGACAGACAGGTCCATGATCATGTCTTGCTTCTTTTGGGAACTACTCTTGGCCTGGGGAAGGGGCAAGTGCCCCAGCAGCCAGGTAGGTCTGCATGATGGGACCCTCTCCCCAGGCCATGCTGAGTAATGCCAAAGTAGACATGCAGCCCATCCTGATGAGCTTTTCAAACCTTCCTACCCAGGAACCAGGAATTTGAACAGAAGGACATAGGGTCTGAGAATTGCTGTCTTTGAGTCATATTAATAGCAACACTTGAGAGAGAGAGAGACAGACAGATAGAGAGCATGAGCTGTGGGGCTGGGTCCCTATAGTTATTCATGTTTCCCCACTGACTTTCGTAAAGTTCCTTTTCTGGCTAAATTATTTGGAATTTGTTTCTGTTGCTTTCTGTTATGGGTTGAATTGTGTCCCCTCTCTCCCCAAAAGACATCCTGAAGTCCTAAATCCCAGCACCTCAGGCTATGACTTTATTTGGAGATAGGGTTACTGTCCGTGTGATAAGTTAGGATGAGGTCAAATTGATCATACCCTAACCCAATGGGACTGGTGTCCTTGCAAGAAGAAAGAAATCTGGACACAGACATGCACGGAGGGAAGATGATGTGAGAAAATACAGAGAGAAAAAAGCCACATAAAAACAGAAAGATTGGCTGGGCATGGTGGCTCATGCCTGTAATCCCAACATTTTGGGAGGTCAAGGCAGGAGGATTACTTGAGCCCAGGAATTTGAGACCAGACTGGGCAACATAGCGAGACCTCGTCTCTACAAAAATAAAAAAAATATTAGCCGAGTGTGGTGGCACGTGCCTGAAGTTTCAGCTACTCGGGAAGTTGAGATGGATTGCCTGAGCCCAAGAGATCGAGGCTGCGGTGAGCTGTGATCATGCCACTGCACTCCAGCCTGAGTGACAAAATGAGACCCAGATCAAAGAGAAAAGAAAAGAAAAAGGCAGAGAGATTGGAGTTTTGCAGCCACAGACAAAGAATGCCTGGGGTTACAAGGAAGGATTCACCCTTAGAAGCTTTGGAGGGAGCATGGCCCTGCAGACACCTTGATTTCAGATTTCTAGCCTCCAGTACTGTGAGAAAATAAATTTCTATTATTTAAGCCACCCAGCTTGATACTTTGTTACAACAGTCCTAGAAAGGAATACACTTGCAACCCCAAACACCTTAACTAAGACAGGAAATAAAACCACTGGCTTCTCATGGAAAGGATAATTAGACTTTGTATTCAAGATTTTAGAAGAAAAAATGGAAGGTTAAAGGGAATGTTTTCCACTTGTCTTCTCTGTCCCCACCAAGGTGGAACGACAAATGTGACTGATTTCTGATTAAAATAACCAGAAGCCACGCCTCCAGCTGAATACGGAATCTTTCGAAGTTATTACTCTGAGAACAGAAACACTTAAGCCAATTGGTAACATTTTTTTTCTTTAGGTTAAAGTTGAAGTGTGAGCCGGGCTCGGTGGCTCAGCCTGTAATCCGGCGCCTTGGGAGGCTGAGGTGAGTGGATTGCCTGAGCCCGCGGGTCGAGACCCGCCTGGGCAGGCGAAACCTCATCTCTACAATAAATCAAAAAAAAAATTAGCCGGGCGTGGTAGCGCGTGCCTGTAGTTCCAGCTCCTTGGAAGGCCGAGGCGGAAGGATCACCGGAGCCCAGCAGGTCGAGGCTGCGGTGGCCGGGAGCGGCCACTGCACTCCAGTCTGGGCGACAGTGAGACTCCAACTCAAAAAATAAATAAATAAATAAATAAATAAATAAATAAAGTTGAAGTGTGATAATAAAACAAAGAAACTTCTTATCTTGTATGACTCTAAGGGCAATAGTGAAAAAGAATATTCAACATTGGGCAACCCTCTTGGGTCTCCTCCCACTCTGGGAACTTTTCTGTCCTCTCAATAAATCCTACTTGAAAAAAAAAAGAATATTCAACATTAATCATTTTAATAGCGATTCCTGAATTACATATATCACAGATATTAAGCAAAGAAAGGAACTGTCATCTGACACTTAAACAGACAAATATGTTGAGTGCAATGCGCACAGGTGAGGGTGGTGGGTACACTTAAATCCCAGATTTCTTCGCCACTATGCAATGCATTCATGTCACCAAAAGCTATTGAAATAAAGAAAATAAATGAGGCCCACAGAGGTTTGAAAACTCACTCACCCAACATCTCATATGTCTAGGAAGGCAGGTTCAGGGCTAGAATCCAATCAGAGGAGAGCTTTCCACTGCCTATTGTCAGAAAGCTTCTCTTGGTCTGATTTTAGCTTATAGCAGGGAACAATTTCTGTTTGGTGGAGCTATTAAAGAAGATGCTGCCTCCTCTGCCTTTCCTCACAGCTCCTCACAGACCCATTTCTCTCAATAGAAAAAGGGGGGCGGGGGGAGAGAAATAAATATTGTAATCTTACCCCAACAGTGGTTAAAGAATTTGTAAATTTCTTTGATAAAGAGGCCACTTCATTGCACATTGCAGTAGTTAATCTGAAATAAGAAAAAGGAAGTTTGGGAGTTTTCAATAAGGCAAAATAATTTAACTGTCATGAAAATTACTGATATGAATGCAATATCATGTTTCAAAGTATGGCACACACATTGCAAGATGTGCTATAGACGTGCAATCAGACAGTTTCCCCTAGTAATCTTTCATAATTCACACTCACGGTTCCATCCAATTCTGGTTTTCTCTCCATGCTTAATTAAAGAATGACCACCTAACTCACTTGACCTCTTTTTAGAATCAAAGCCGTATACAGGAAATAACAACCTTGAGTTCTACATGGAGAGAGGTATAAATTTCTGCCAGGTGGCTTCTGTCTAGCCTTTTCATTTCAACATAATAATGAACATTCATTGAGGCACTACGTTAAATACTTTTGTATGCCTAATCACATTTAATCCTCATAGTGTCCTTGTGTGCCATATTATTATTTTCATTTTATATAGGTGAAAAAAACCTGACATTTAAGAAGATGAAGTAAGCTCTTAGGATATGTAGCAGAGGTGGGATTAAATTCAGGTATCTCTTGATATTTTGATTATGTTTTTATTAGATGCCTCAAAACAAAGATCCTATAAAATATGTTTTAAAGACTTTTATCAAAATTCCAAGTTTATTCTGGCCATTCCACTTCTAGGACTTTAACACCCACCCCCCGAAAAAAACAATAGAAAGTAGATACAAATATTTAATCAAAACAGTGCTTATTCTAACAGTATGGATGATGACAAAATCTAAAAACAAGTTGAATTACCTAATAATCTGGATATTGCCTGATTTTTTTCTAACTGTTAGTGCATATAACTTTTATAAATAGTGACTAAAATGCTATGGGAAAAATAACCTCAAGTTAAGAAAATCTAGTTAAGAGATCTAGTAAAATCAGTTGGGGTAAATTTTGTTTTGGTAAATAGGGGCCTGATGTAACCTATTTATTCACGTTTTATGCACTAAATCCATCCATCCATCCATCCATCCACCCATCTACCCATCCATCCACCCATCCACTCATCCATCCACCCATCCACCCATCCACCCATCCATCCAAACATCCATCCATCTATCCATCCATCCATCCATCCATCCATCCATCCATCCATCCATCCATCCATCTGTCTGAAACTTATATGTAGAAAGGGTCAAGGGTAAGGCCAGGGGACAGCTCAGAAGTCATTTTGACTACATTCTTGGTCAGGTGGGCAGAGAGGCAGTTATAGTAGACACACCAAGGACTTTGGAGCAGCTTGATAAGGGTGGGACAATCAGGACTGGGAATCAGAGAGGACCAACGAGTAAGGCCCTGCTATCCACTCAGGGACTTCTGAACTTCAGCCCTGCTGTTTCAAATCAGAACTGCAGAGATAAACTACAGCCTAGATATTTTATGCAATATTTTACACTTTTCCTACTTTCCTCAATATCTAAAACGTTTATTCTTTTTCTTCCTCTTATATGTTAAGGTAAGTATATATTATTTCTGACAAATATGAAGGAGGGATTATATGGTTCTTATAATATTTTGGATTTTTGCATGCTTAGATTTGAAAATCTAGACTATATGACAAATCTTTTTTTTTTAAAGTTGGAGTCTCACTCTGTCACCCAGGCTGGAGTACAGTGGCATGCCCATGGCCACTGCCACCTTGACCTGCTGGGCTCAGGCGATCCTTCTGCCTCAGCCTTCTGAGTAGCCAGAACTACTGGCATGCGCCACCATGCCCAGCTAATTTTTCGATTTATTGTAGAGATGAGGTCTCGCCAAGTTGCCCAGGCTGGTCTTGAATCGCGGGACTTAGGCAATCCTCTCACCTCTGCCTCCTAAAGTGCTCGGATTACAGTCTTGAGCCACTGCTCTTGGTGACAAATCTTTATAAGTTAAAAAGAAAATGCCACCAGTACAAAGACACTAATATAGACTCTTTGGAAGGCCCTTCCACTAAAAACGTACTCCCTAACCTATAATGCCCAAAGCAGTAATAAGCAAAGATTATTTAGCTAACAAAGTGAATGAGTGTGCTGAGATGTGAGTGTGTCCCCATATATTTTCAGGGGGCTCCCGTACTTGTATAATAACAAGAGGGTACTTGGGCCAGTACTTATTTTCAATATCACAATATACAGTTATATGCATAAAAGTGAATGGCTATTTTCAGCTCCATACCAACTATGTTCATGTATAAATATTCACTAGATCTCATATTCATGTATATGCTTTTTACTTAATAAACTAATAATAGCTGCTATTTATTGAAGAACATAACCTATGACAACACATGTGTACACACATGCAATCCACCATGAGCTGGCTTACATTTGAGGCCATCATAATCAGAATTCAGAACATGCAGAGCTGGTATAAGTCCCTAGGAACAGTGTGGTGTGTTTGCCTGTTTCTGTAACATTAGCTGAGAAGTTAGAGTGTCTTTTCTCTATTTATGTGGTATGTTGAAAATGTAATTACCCTCCAAAGTCTTTATTTCCCAGATTTTGATCTATTAAAATAGATACTTTTATGGTTCTGAATGATTTAGTGTATTCTTATATCTTCACAAATAATTCTAGAATGGCTAGCTAATTCTTCTTTTTCCTGCTAACATAGTGCATTTCTTAAAGGAGTCATGATTTCTTAAGATGACCACAGAACAATGGAATTAGTTGACTTGAAATATAAATTTTTAGTGGTCTAAAGTGTGTGTTTATGTGTGTGTGTATTTGAATGGCACACACACATGCACACACATACAAATATATATATAATTGGAAAAATAAGAATCAAAAGTAATATGTATCAGAAATAAAGTAGCATTTACTTTATCAGAACTTTTGCTTGGTCCTGAGCTGGTTTTTCCTCTTCTTGTCCATGAAGAATTAATTCTGCTACTTTATGAAGCTGTTCAATACAGCGTGCCGTCACTTCTGCCAGACTTTCAATGGACAACATGTATACTTCCTGAAATGAATAAATACAAGAAAGAAAATTATTCACCAAGCAGTTGCTTTAAAAAAAACAACAAACCCTGTGATATTAAACATAATATAATTATTTTTAAAAACCCAAATATAAAATGAAAAAGTTTACCTGAAGATTATGGGTCTAAGACTTTTCTAAGTGGAATGTTGCCATAAAATGGAAGCACCACCAGGTCTCCAGGGACATGGAAAGGCTATTCACAGCTGCATCCTCAGTACTTATGAAATTGGCCTGACTTCCTCATAGAACTAATGGTTACAATTTTTAAAAAAAAATAAACACAGAAATTGACCTTCCTGGTCATAAAACTTGAAATTTACATTTGTCTTCTCTGAGTTCCTTCCACAGGAAACCGATTCTCAGACCTACAGTATCGAGGAACTGAAACTCCCCAGATCACCACTTCTAGACAATGAAATGCCAGATCCCTCCCTAATTCCTGTTTTCTATATTCTTGCCCCACTTTATAAGCTCCTTATTTCAGTGGAACAGGAAGACAGATGTGAGACTAAATCTCCTGTTCTCCTTGGCTAATATCACCTAAATAAAAAGCCTCTTCCCTGGCTATAGTGCTTGTCTCAGTGACTGGCTTTCTGTGGGACCTCGACTGAACCTTCGGCATTTTGACAACACAGAGCAATGCTTGGCACATAATAGACAGGTGCTCAGTAAAGTGTATGGGGCCAGGTGTGGTGGCTCACACCTGTAATCTCAGCACTTTTGGAGGCTGACACGGGAGGATCGCTTGAATCCAGGAGTTCTAGACCAGCCTGGGCAACGTGATGAGACATTGTCTCTACAAAAAAATCAAAAAATTAGCCAGGTGTGGTGGTGCATGTCTGTGGTTACAGCTACTTGGGAGGCTGAGGCAGAAGGATCGTCTGAATCCAGGAGGTAGAGGCTGCAGTGAGCTGTGATCTGTGATCCGTGATTGTGCCACTGCACTCCAGACTGGGCAACAGAGTAAAACTCCCTTAAAAAGGCGTGTGGAAGGAAGGCTGAATGAATATGCCTGAATGGACATTTTTCCTCGGAATGATCTAACCTAAAAAAGTTACTTTCTTTAAAATTAAAATTCATTGTAAGATGAAGTTATTGCAAACTCCTTTTTTGAACATAGGCAGGATATAAATTATGCACACACAAATGTATTAAACTAAAGAATAAAAGCTGCAGCCATAAAAATTTTTTTTATAAAAAAGCTTCAATTACCTCATTAGTTATGAGGCATAAAGATGTTTTATAGTAACACATTTGCATATAAGATAGAATCCCATCCTAAAGATAAATCAACTATATTCTTAAAGATCCTTTTCCCTCTAAATTATAATTGTAAAGCTCTGGAGAAAAGCTACATAATCTGCACTAAGTCACTAAGTCTTGGCATAGAGAAATTTTAGTGTTTATTACATTCCTATTCATGGTTCTATAACATGGAATAGGGTACAAATAAAAAAGAAATGGCTCTTTCTCACTTAAAGTTAGGCTGCTAATAAGGCAAGCATGTTATTACTACCCTTTAGGTGGAAAGTCTAGAATAAGTTTACCTCCACGGTCTTCATGCTCTTTTCTTCCTTTTTGTCTTCTTGAGGGTCTTTGGGTTTTTCTTCCTTTTCTACCTTCTTCATTTCCTCCTCTGATTCTTTTGTGACATCTACTGACACTGAGGTGTGACCCTCTTCCACCCAGTCATGCGCTTTCTTCATAGCCTGCAACGGCCCCCAAACAAACATGACATTTATTGTGCAAATATTAGAAACTAAGTCATTCAAACCCCATGCCTAGAATCAAGTTGCTCTGAACCCTCAAGAATGGATCTCTGTGTGTATAAAGGGTGATGGAGCAATTCCTCAATCCCTTAAAAGATAACTTTGTTGTTGCTTTCTGATAAGTATAAAGCAGGAAAAAGGAGACAGAATAGAAAGAAAGTATGGGGAAAACATTGCAAGGCCTGAGGACTTTTACAAAAGGATCATATGTTTTTGTTTGTTTTTGAGTTGAGATCTCATTCTGTCACCCAGGCTGGAGTGCAGTGGCATGATCACAGATCATCGCAGTCTTGACCTCCTGGGCTCAGGCGATACTTCCGCCTCAACCTCCCAAGTAGCTGCAATTATAGGTGCACACCACCACACCTGGCTAATATTTCTGATTTTTTTTTTTTTTTTTGTAGTGACAAGGTCTCACTATGCTGCCCTGGCTGGTCTCCAACTTCTGGGCTCAAGCAATCCTCCCGCTACAGTCTCCCAAAGTGCTGAGATTACAGGCATGAGTCACTGTGCCCAGCCTAAAAAAGCATTTTAAAAATGGTATTCAGATAATAATAAAAATGATAGTCACATTGAAAAATCTATGGTATATCTTTCACATTTCATGACCAACTGTAAAAGAATAGCAGTACCTTGTTTTGTGTGTCTAGGTTAGAAATTGAGCCAGGGCCATGGCTGAGGCAAATTTCCTCATCTGATCTGTCTCATGAAGCTCTTAATGTTTCATGACCCTAATAATGTATCAGGCTGGGAAGGTGAAGAATGGCTCAATGCATCTAGATTGCTGACAGGCCTTCTGACCTCAAGGGGAGAAGAGAAGGGCTGCTGGCAAGACCTGGTGTTGCTCTGTGGCTAGGTTAACTTTATATGAGTGCAGTTAAGCAGCCCATGGCCTTAAAACTCGTGGCTAGCTGGGTGCAGTGGCTCACACCTGTAATCCCAGTACTTTGGGAGGCCGAGATGAGACGATTAACTTAGCTCAGGGGCTTGAGACCAGCTTGGGCAACTTGGTGAGACCTTGTTTCTAGAATAAATAAAAAAATCAGCCAGGTGTGGTGGCACACACCTGTACTTGGAAGACTGAGACAGAAGGATCACCTGAGCCCAGCAGGTGAAGGATGCAGTGGCCGTGAGCATGCCACTGCACTT
>CAUYQG010175151.1:0-32678 GCA_963574415.1 Tarsius wallacei | reverse complement strand
TTTTTAATGTAATAATATTTTGAGTTTTAAAAATAAATACACATAGCCGGGCTCGGTGGCTCAGCCTGTAATCCCGCGCCTTTGGGAGGCTGAGGTGAGTGGATTGCCTGAGCCCGCGGGTTCGAGACCCGCCTGGGCAAGCAAGACCTCATCTCTACAATAAATCAAAAACTTAGCCAGGCGTGGTAGCCCGCGCCTGTAGTTCCGGCTACTCGGAAGGCTGAGGCGGAAGGATCGCCGGAGCCCAGCAGGTCGAGGCTGCGGTGGCCGGAAGCGGCCGCTGCACTCCAGTCTGGGCGACAGAGTGAGACTCCAACTCAAAAAAATAAAAAATAAAAAATAAATAAATAAATACACATTCTCAAATATTTACAGATAAGATAAAATGATGTCTTGAGATTTGCTTCAAAATAATACAGAGTGAGAGGGAGCTGATGGAAGTGCTGCTGAAACAAGATTGGCCCTTTTGATAGCTGCTGAAGTAAGGGGGTAGGTGACTCAGGTTCATCATATGTCTTCTCTACTTTTGTATATGACTTAAAATTAGAAAGATCATTGGTTGTCACATACGAGCAGACCTGTTAGGAGGACACTTCAGTAACCAGACACTAGATGGCGCTATCGGGGGGGGTTGGACTCTGGGTATACAGTATTTTTAAAGCAGAGTCGCCTGTTTTTCTAATGGATATAATGCGGTGTGATAATATTCTCATGATCTTTTGTTGACTTTTATATTTATTATATTTATGTTTTCCTCCCCGCCACTTCCCTGTCCCCTTTTTGTTGACTTAAAAAAAAATCACTCTTTATAGATGCTAAACTGAAAAAGCTTATATTGTTTAAAGATTTTTAAAAGAGTTTATTTTTTTAATCAGCAAATAAGCTTGGGGGGTTTAAAAACAATAAATAAAATACAATAAAACAATAAAAAATAGTTCAAAAGCATTGCTATCACAACAAAATTTAATAGCCATTCTGGGTCTGTGGTTTAGAAAATAAAGGTCCACAGTTTCATCTGAAACCTTTAGTACTACATGTTTCAGAACTTAGAACTTTTCAGAATTTAGAAAGGGAATGTAGAGCATCCATGGTAAACTGTGCAAACCGCAAAGGGAGTTGGGGTAGGTTCCTTTCATCAAAGGCATTGATATTTCTGCAGTGGAACATTTGAACGTTCACACTGAGTGAAATGGAGTTAATAAATGGCCTTCTATTAGAAGAGTTTGGATGGATTACTAGCAGATGAGTTTTGGAGCCAAACATATAAAAACATCTTTTGGCTTTCAGATTTTGGCATGGCAGTTAAGGATTTTAATTTATTTACTTATTTATTTTTTGAGTCAGGGTCTCACTCTCTCACCCAGGCTGCAGTGCAGTGGCATGATCACAGCTCACCATAGGTCAGGTGATCCTCCTGCCTCAGTCTTCTGAGTAGCTGGAACTATAGATGCACGCCACCATGCCCACCTGACTTTTGTTTTGTTTTATAGAGATGAGGTCTCACTATGTTGCCCGGGCTGGTCTTGAACTCCTGGGTTCAAGTGATTCTCCTGCCTCAGCTTCCCAAAATGCTGTGATTAGAGGCATGAGCCACCACGCCCTGCTGCAGGTAAGGAATTTCAATTCAATTTGGCATACCATATTGAGTACTTACTCTGTGCCCCTGCTATTGAAACCCTTATACCGGAATTAAATCAGTAAGCCAATAACTGAAATAGAAGGTGGGGACATTCTAGGTAGCAAGAACAACAGAAAAACACAAAGGTTGTTAAGAGTGGGCTGTGTTCAGGGAACAAAATAGCCAAGCTTGATTTGTTCTGTTTGACAGAACATAAGATTACATACTCTAATAAAGTAGGCAGCTAATGTTTGAAATGTTGTGTTTACCAATGCTCCTTTTATCATCATCAGCATGCTACTTTTCATCAGCATGGTGTGTGTGTGTGTGTGTGTGTGTGTGTACGAGTGTACAGCATTTCAAGGGCTAGGACCATTGGTGAGACTTTATAGAATCTAATGCTCTGGGTACTAAGGAGCTGAAATGGCTCTCTAAATCATTAATGCAGCATGGATGACTAAGAACATTTCTGTGGATTGGGCCCATGCCATTCAGCAGGAAGCATAACGATAAGACTTTCTGAGCACTGTGTTTAGCGGTCTCCCCTCTTCCATGGAAGGTACCAGGGTACACCATGTAAGCAACCAACCAGTTCTGGGGGACCCTGGACTCAGACTGTACAAGAATGCAATTGCACTGATGTAAGCTGCTGAACTGAGTTCCATTTGTTTAGGGAGTCCTATTAATTTTTTGGCATTGCAGAATGAAAATCCCATTCATTCTTTGGTTTAATTGAATATGACCAGCTGAGGGCAATTTCAATGCTGAGAGATTTTGGGTGGAACAAGCCATTCCTGAAAGACAATTTGGGCAGGAGCTGCTCTTTCTTCTGTATTGACAGAGAAGCCTTGTGCCCTAAATAAGGCAAGGGTCACATTTTATTTTCAGTCAAATGTGTGTCAAAAAATCAAAGAGCTGGTCTCAGCTATAATGGATGTCCCAAAGAGGATATGAGATTGTAGGGCTGTGGCTACATCGAGGGGCTCTCAGCTGGAAGAACAGTACAGACAGCTGGGTGGGGTCCCACCCTGGATGTTGTGGTTTTCAGAGACTGCACTCCTGGCTGTTTACAACTGGGGACTGGAGCTGGAGGAAGGTTCTTGAGTGCTGTGGTTAACCAGGTTTTGTAGTGGCACCCGCTGACCTCCAGAGGGTGCTCCATCCAGGACTGCTCAGTGAGACTGATAACATCACCCTCCCCCCTACTGGGAACTGTCACCGTGTAGACTTGTGGCGCATTAGGCACTGCGCAGAGGTTTTCCATCAGCCTCACTTCTCCTATAAGTCTAGAAGAGACGAATACAACTGGCTTTGGTTTGATTTTTTTTTTCCCCCCAACACCTGCTATGTGATCTCTGGCAAAAGCTTTTGACCCCTTGTCAAAAATTGCAAACAAACAAAATAAAAAAACGAGGGTAAGACTGTATACCTCATAGCTCTGATGAAGCAAGATAAAGTAGGTAACATTAACACTGGCTGGACACAGAAAGCACTGAAGATCACGTAGGTACAATCATTAGGAGAGCTGGAATTCCAGTTCTTCTAACTCAAGGGCCTGAGTAGGTTTTTGTTTTTTACATGCGGCAAATCTAGTAGCTTTTAAGAAATCCCTCTGGCTGGATGCACTAGGACCATATTCATGTTCACCTTCTCAGCCTTGGTAATAGCGGTCCCTATCACAAACATTCACTCTTTTAGTGTTTCCAGGGATTTTGAATCAAAGCGGAAGTAACGCGAATCTACAGCACCACTCCAGGCGAGCAAGTACTAAAGAGGAAGCTACGATCCTTACCACTTCACGCTTTTCCACTTCAAACCAGCGGGAAATGCCAGGTAAACTCTGCACCAAGTATAATGACGTTCTCTCCACCCAGAGACTCTGCAAAACATGAAACAAATTAAATCCCCAAGTCGTCCTCCTGTTGAAAAAGGTCCTGCACTATGACTAGTATTTGTCATTCATTGCTACTAGGTTTTGTTTATTCCTGTTGGCTTTTCTTTCGTCTTCACACAGGCACTCAGGAAATTATCACAGTAAGATATTGCTGAACCTTATGTTCATAAATCCATTGTACATCATCAAACTTTTTTGTATGTAAAATGAATGAGCTCCTACTTCAGACAGCAAGCTTAACAATATAAAAATAGGCCATCATATTATTTTCTTCACTATTTCTCTAAAATTCCAATTTAAACTCTCTTTACTCTTCAGGGTCTAGCCATTTTTATCTGGAAGGGGTAATCATATCAGTCACTACAAAATTAGGATAGACTCCTAAAGGAAGAACGGGCTCAAGGAATCACGTAGCTTGATCTTTCTATTTTTAAAGGGACTGACTCAAAGGCTACATCTGGTTACCTGTAGAGCCAGGACTTCTGACTCCTCCTCTATTGCTATGTCCACTGTGCCACATTTTCTTGTGCCTATTTGAACTGCTGTCCTTGAGTCAAATCTGTATTTCAGAGACTGGCTCCCTCTGACCAGGACACATGAAGCCCTACTGCTTTTGATACAAGCTGCTGTTGATGAGAGGCTTCTCTTTTGTCCACCAGGTTTCAGCATCTGTGCCTTAACTTTCTTATTTAAACTAAACGTATACCCAAGAGGATAATAAGCTTACAGAATTCCTGAAACGGTGCCATGTATTCAAACAACAACAACAACAAATGGAAGTCCCCCTTTGGGCCAGCCAAGATGTGAGATGAATACAGCCCGCCAAGTCCCTGTGACAAAAACTTGCAGTGAGTGTTCTGATGGTGACAGGGAGGTCAGCAGATAAACAAGCTCAGAGCAAAGAGGAAGAAGCGCTGTTCAAGGTGCTGAGGGAAGACAGAGGAAGATGCAGGCACACACGCCAGCCTGGGGGAGGAGGACAGCAGTTCTCAGAGGAGGCGACACGTGAGCCGCATTTTGAAGAGTGAGTAGGAGTTTGCCAGGAGGAGAGTGGGGGTAGCAGCAAAGGCAGGAGGAAGCAGCAGGCAGGGAGACAGAGCTGCTTGGGAAAGGGCACGGGGAGAGGGGCAGGGAAGCTGAGTGTTGCAGGAGCTGAGAGGAAGCGGGCGGGGTGTGTGGGTTGTGGAGGAGATGAGGCTTCTGGAGGGGCAGTTTGGAGCCAGACTCTGAGGGCTATCTGCAAAGAAATAAGGAGCCAGATCTGTTGTTGTTTTTTAGGAGGACTGCTGGGCCACTGATATATATTTAAAGGGATGGCCACAAGGTAATATGGGGCAGTGGAAAAGGCAGTGGAGGAGACAGAGAATGTGGGTTCTAGAACCAGGTCTACCCATCATCAGAATGTGACTCTGAACAAGTCAACAGTCTGATGCCAGTGGATTTTTGAGCATTTTTTCACTAGAAGCAACTGCAAGGCAAACTCTATCACAAACTAACCATATCTTTCATTGATTTTGGAGGGCAAAAAGAAAAATATAAGCATCCAGGAAGGACTAGAAGATGATCACAGATATTTTCAATAATCCCCTGTGTTATTTTCCAATTGTCTCCTTGACATGCAGCCCACCCAGTCTCCTTGCACCAAGGACTGCCCTTTATTTAGCCCCGACGAAACTCTGTAAAACTATCATGCCTTTCCCTTCTGATCTCTTCTTGGCTGTGAATAATTCTGGAATGACATTCTGGGAGCGCTGGGAACTGACACTCAGACAGAGCTGGCCAGGTGAGTTCCCATTAGACAATCATAGTGTTAGAAGCACATTTCCTAGCTTAAGGAGAGATTATCTTTGTTGAAAGATGCTAAGCCAATTAACCCGCAATAATAAGTTCATTTTGCAGTCTTTGTTTAGGTTTGAAATACTGACCACCTGGGAATGTATCTGGTCTCACTATGTCACTGTTTGCAAAAAAGCGGCAGATTCTAATTTATCTGCTGAACAATCCTGTCCCTTTCCCTCAGAGGGGCTGTGAGAAATCTTATCCTTTTCTGACTGAGAGGGTGCTGAACTAGTCAGGCACATTGAAGCTTCTGAGAGCAGAGAATTCAACATACACAGAGTTCAAGATTTGTTTTTTTTTACTCTGGGTCCCCTCGAAAGTCCTCATTACATACTGTTCTAACAAGAAAAAGCAGTAAAAGATGGTGCAGAACTTACCCATCGGCCCAGCCATCTACTCAACTGTTCTCTGCTTCAGGGACCTCCTTTTCCCTGTTCATTAAGGATTCTTTCCTCACTGCACTCTACTGTATCTGAGAATAAATATCCTGATGTTCCCGCAACTGGTTCAACATGAATGAATGAGAGTACTGAGCTCAACCAAGAGTTCTCAAAGACTAGCCTTAGGACCCCTGGCATTAGAATCATCACAAAAAGGCTGATACCAAAACCTCCTCCCAGACCCACTGAGTCAGAATTCCTGGGCTGGAGACCAGAAGACTGCTTGGTTAGAATGTACTCCATGTCACTCTGATACACAGCAGAGTAGCAGAACCACTAGACTAAATGATTTCTATGAGGGGGACCCAAAAAAACCCAAAATTTTTTTTTTGGAGGGCAGGCCCCTGGTAGCACGGCTTCCACCCCCAGGTAAGTGTTCTAGGAACCCATCAGCATCAGTGTACCAGCTAGCATTGTTGTGAGAGGCTGCATTCGGCTTAAATGAATATTTTTTTGGAGATTCTTTCAAAGCGTTTGTCCATTTCATGATGGGTGATTTACCAGTGTACCTGCCCACACTGTGCCGAATGTTCAGCAGTTTTTGACCAAAAAAGGCATGAACCCCATACCCCACCTTCCCTTTTCACCCAACCTCGCCCGACTTTTTTTTCTGGTTGAAAAAGACCTCAAAGGGAAACATTTTGCCAATGTGGAAGAGGTGAAACAAAAAACAGAGGCACTAAAAGGCATCAAAGTGGACAAGTTCGAAACTATTTTGAGTAGTGGAAAAAAGCACCTTGATAGGTGTATTGCATCAAACGGAGAGGAATTTGAAGATGACTGAAGTTTAAGCATGTAAGAATAGATACATAATTTTTTATAAATATTCCAGTTTTGGGGGGTCCCCCTTCATATAGTCCCTTCTGGTTCAGACAATTGATACTATTCTGAGTAAATATTAACCAAGGGTGGTACCCCCAGGTGCTCACAGTCTATCTGGGGAGTTAGCATGTAATAAGTACCTTGAACTCATTTTCTTTATCCTTAGTGCCTTTGTGAAATGGTCTGTCATAGCGGAATTTCCAGATATGATTCACTTTATAAAAACTTTTGATGTTGTCTGGGACACCTTCTCTCTGCAGGACCTCTTGGCTCTCCGGAATGGGAGTCACGGCATATATTTGCAAATCTAGGATTCAAGAGTCAAGGAGAGAACCCGACTTGGCAAACTCCATAGAAGTCTGGCTCGAGCAGAGCTGTGGCAGGGAGGAGAGGATGGGTAACAATCTGGTGTTTCCATTTTGGTTAGAGTCATTTTAAAAACTGCCAAGAACTCAGTGAGTAGCAAATCATGTCTCAAACTACAGGCCTTGAACCAGTTCTAGGTAGGTGAAGTAACAGTTTGAAATTTCCATGACCTGTGAATTTAGGTAGCACTAGCCTCTTTTTGTTGGGGTGGATGGGAAGGGTTTGGGTCTTAGGCAGTCAGAATTAGGATCACCCTAATCCTTGTCATGAGACAATTTTTAGTCTGTGCATGACCCATTTAAATTCACTGTTTGCTTATAATAATGTGTAAAGACCTATACAACCATAACCAAAGGCAGAAACCAGAACGACGACAATGACTTACATTTACCTGTGTGATTGTCTGTGTCCCCAACCTTCCCACATTTGGTGTATCTGCTCTCCCACATCTTGTACTGATAGACAGGGTATTTATAGTTGTTACTTTAAAAAAATTACATTATATTTACTTGTATATTTACCTCCTTCTCTTCTCATTCAATGAAAGACAAAGTATTTTTCTATTTGTAATTTCTTTCATTTTGGTTTCTGCTTTGTTATGGTATCCATAATGTTAGTGGAAGTTTCAGGTATTGCTTAAGGCTTTCAGTTTCAGGAAGAGGCAAACGGACTCACAAAGGAGTGTGGGGCAAACTGCCTTTGTCTCTAATGTCTATGTAATTTCATTTGTTTGTATTTAGACATGGCGGTGTGAATTAAAAAGCAATTATTAAAGGCTGTCTGGGACATTATAGCTAAGAGGCCCCAAAAGATACAGTACCTCTTCTCTCCCATCTGCATTCCAGAATAAAAATATCAGGGGGAAAAGGGGCAGATAGTGTATACCAGTAAACATAATGCTATCATTTTCTTGAACTGAAGTAGTTTCCACAGGATATACAGAGGAAAATTATTCTAAAGGAAATCACTAAAAAAGAGCTTTAAAAGCAGGGTTGAGATACACAAGAGGCTTAATTAAAAGGGAACTATGCTTTTAAGGGGTTTTCTTTCAACTGACATCATGATAATAAATGGAACAATTAAGTTCTGCTCAGAAGGAGCTAAGCTGAAATTATGAAGATGAGAAAGCGGGAGAGTAAGAATGTGGCTATCAAGAAGGGCCCTGAGGCTGAACAACCTTGCAGGAAAATGCTCCGTAGCTAAGAGCCAGTGTCATCTCACTGGAATCTTGCCCTTGCAGGTGTGGATACACTGAGCTTCTGCCTGGAAGATGGTCTCATCGGGCTGGTTGGCATGCTGCATGGCGATGGCGTGGGGGAACTCGTTCAGCATTCTCTGTTGGAAGGCTTCCAGTCTCTCATAGTCATGGCCTCGACACACAAACTCCTTATTCTGGAGATGGAACCCACAAAGAAAGTAGGGCTATATCATTGAGCGCATTAATTACAGAGAGAAGCCAAAAAATAGGACACGGACAGTAAATGACCATATGTCCCTTATCAATTCACTCTAACAAGAAAAAAATAAACTGAAACAGTCTGAGAAATTTGTCCCAATGTAAACAAACAAACAAATAATTAGAGAGAGTGTCTCACTCTGTTGCCCAGGCTGGAGTACAACGGTACAATCATAGTTCACTGCAGTCTTGAACTCCTAGGCTTAAGTGATCCTCCTGCCTCAGCCTCCCGAGCAGCTAGAACTACAGACACAGCTAATTAAAACTTTTTTTTTTTGGGTGGAGATAGGGTCTTGCTATGTTGCCCAGGCTGGTCTTGAACTCCTGGCCTCAAGCAATCTTTCCATTTTGGCCTTTCAAAGTACTGGGATTATAGGTGTGAGCCACTGTGTCCAGGTTTGTTGAAATATTAAAAATGCAGGATGAAGATCATGAAACTTCACTCTCTACTGCTTTTATTATTATATTTTTAAGTCAGAGTCTTACTCTGTCACCCAGGCTGAAGTGCAATGGCATGCTCATGGCCACCGCAGCCTTGACCTGTAGGGCTCAGGTGATCCTTCTGCCTCAGCCTTCCAAGTAGTTGGAACTACAGGTGCACACTACCACGCATGGCTTATTTTTGGATTTATTGTAGAGACGAGGTCTCACCAAGTTGCCCAGGCTGGTCTCGAACCCCTGAGCTAAGGTAAGCCTCTCGCCTTGGCCTCCCAAAGTGCTGGGATTACAGGCTCGAGCTACTGCGCCTGTCCTTCTTCTGCTTTTAATAAGAACAAATAGAATGCATCACTCTTCTGAAGTCACTTGCATGAGGTACAAAGAGGTTTCGATTCTCAGAGTACCAAATTATAAAAACAAAGCAACAGTGTTCCCTTTAAATGTTCATGAGTACATGTGCTAAAGATTATTTTTATAAAGTGCATATCAAACTCGTGTGGATAAAGTCACTATTTGGAGGAAAAGAAAAGCAAATACAATCTCTAAAAATACATTTTATTACATTCTTCCTAAAAGGCCACTGAGATCAGCCTTAATACTTCACTAAGTGGAGCCTTCCATGGAAAGAAGACAGCCCATCTGTATTCCTGCTTTGGGAAGGGCTGGCAGAGAAACTTCCCTGCCACAACTAGCTCAGCTCTTGGAGTTAGGAATCCTGTTAACTGGCTGAAACTAAGGATGAGGATTTTTAGGGCCTTGCTAAATGTTGGACCTATTTTTATCTGTTTTTTAAAAAAAAATTCTATATATATAAATATTCTGTGGGTCATGACTCTCTCATTCAGTTAAGAATGGTGAAGGCTAAGAGAGCTGGGAAGATGGGCAGTTTTCCCAGCTCTCTTAGTGATGTGTTTGGATACGAGGAACTCTTTCTGACAGTTTAATGATAATGAAATTATAATTGTTGAGCACGGTCATTGATAAAGCACTCCACATAAATCTTATTTAACCCATATGATCTTGAGACGTAGTCACCCACACACCCTATTTTATAATTAGGAAACCAAGACTCCAATTCTTTTTTTTTTTGAGTCAGAGTCTCACTCTGTTGCCCATGCTGGAGTGTAGTGGCACAATCATGGCTCACCACAGTCTTGAACTCCCGGGCTCAGGCAATCCTTCTGTGTCAGCTTCCCATGTAGCTGGGGCTACAGGTGGGGGCCACCGTGTTTGGCTAATTTTTTTATTTTTTGTATTACTTTTCATAGAGAAGAGGTCTTGCTATATTGCCCAGGCTTTTCTTGAATTCCTGGGCTCAAGCAATTTTCCAGCCTTGACCAAGAGTGCTGGGCTTACAGGCATGAGCTGCCGTGCCCAGTCAGTTCTGAGTGTTTAAGTATTTTGTCCACATGTACTAGATTGAGACTCAGGTCTGAGTCTAAACCCTGAGTGCTGTCTACTCTGAACATGGCCTGGTATATCCAGGAAAAGCTCCTAGTAGCTACCAAGATCAAGAAAGGTCATGGGATCTCAAGCCCTGGAGATCTTGAAAAAAAGAAGACAGAGCAGTACATGGCCTAGGGAGATAAGACCCAAAGTTTTCAGTGTTTTTCAGGTCTATGAGGTTCCTATTTTTGCATAAAATGCCCTTCTGATGCCGTATTTTTAAAATTCTGCTCAAAAGATAATAAATTTGCTCAATAAAATATATCTCTTCCTGCCTATTACAGGAACCCAAAATAATATCTGAAGAGCATAATAACAGATATTTTTAAATACAATGCTTATATATAACAACAGTTTGTAAAAATCAGAGAGTTACTCTAAGCATATAAGCATTCAATGGTATTAAGAAGCCATTTTGTTGCATTCGTACATAGTTTCAACTATTTGGGAGGCTAAGGCAAGAGGATTACTTGAGGCCAGGAGTTTGAGACCAGCCTGGGCAACAAAGTTAAATAAAATTTAAGAAAAATTAGCTGGTGTGGTGATGTGCACATTTAGATCTAACTACTCGGGAAGCTAAGTTGGGAGGATCTCTTGAGCACAGGAATTCAAGGCTGCAGTGAGCCATGATTATGAGGCATAATTTCAGAACATTTTCAACATCTCAAAAAGAAATCCTGTGCCTAGTATCAGTCACTTCCTATTTTTACCTTTCCCCAGCCCCTGACAACCAGAAAACTACTTTCTGTTTCCATGAATTTGCCTTACGGAATTATACAATGTGGCTGGCCTTTTGTAACTGGTTTCTTTCACGCAACATAATATTTTCAAAGTTCATCCATTTTGTAGCATATATCAGTACTTCCTCTTCCTCTTTTTTTTGAGTCAGAGTCTCACTCTGTTGCCCAGGCTGGAGTGCAGTGGCATGCTCATGGCTACAGCAGCTTTGACCTACAGGACTCAGGTGATCCTTCCGCCTAAGCCTTCCAAGTAGCTGGAACTACAGATGCATGCTACCATGCCCGCCTTATTTTTTCATTTATTGTAGAGATGAGGTCTTACCAAGTTGCCCAGGTTGGTCTCAAACCCCTGAGCTCAGGCAATCCTCTTGCCTCAGCCTCCCAAAGTGCTGGGATTACAGGCTTGAGCCACGCTCCTGGCCTACTTCCTCTCTTTTTATTGCTAAGTAATATTCTACTGCATAGATACATTACATTTTGTTTATCCATTCATCAGTTGATGGCACTGGGCAGTTTCCACTTTTTGGCTATTATGAATAATGCTATGAAGATTCAGAGACATACTTTTGTGTGAACATATATTTTCAATTTTCTTTAATATATACTAGGCGTAGAACCACTGGGTCATTCAGATTTGTCAATACTCTTTAAAGAACCCATATTCCATGAGGGGAAAAGACTGCTTAGATCGTACAATTGTATAAATGTGTTAAATTATTTGAGCTTTAAAAATTATCTTAAAATCAATCAAACAATGAAAGGAAGTTTTAAATGTCAATATTTACTTATTTTTAAATAGAGGAACAGACTAGAATTTGAGTTCTTCAAAAAAAAGTCCAGCCCCAAGATTCTGAAGAGTGCAGTGCCCTTTAGAAACCAATAGAGGGGGACCCTTCTCCTTCCTTTGGAAGGAAACGCCATTTATAGCCTGGAAAACTGTTTTAAAAAAGAATGATACAGAAAATTGATTTATTTTAATTGACTTTTTAACAAAATTTATTCAATTAGCTAATGCAGTTTTGTAATTTTCTAAACTCTCCTTAAATTATGACTCTTGAATTACTTCTAATTTTTTAAAACTTTACATTTTTAATTAACAGTAATTGCACATAATAGACAGATGTCTATGGTACCTCACTGTACACTTGCTGGCTAAACTCAGAATTTGATCAGAGCAGCATCATGCTTTTTGTGGACCCTAGACACTTTTGCCTACCTAGGCCCCCCATAATTTTTTTTTTTTTTTTTGAGTCAGGGTTCTCATTCTGTCAACCAGTCTGAAGTGCAGTGGTATGATCATGGCTCATGGCTCATGGCTCATGGCTCACTGCAGCCTCGACCTCCTGGGCTCAGGTGATCCCTTTGGCTCAGACTTCCAAGTAGCTGGGACTACAGGTTTATACCACCATGCCTGGCTAATTTTTGGATTTTCATTTTTTGTAGAGCAAGGTCTTGCTATGTTGCCTAGGCTGGCCTCGAGCCCCTGGACTCAAGCAATCCTCCCACCTCAGTCTCCCAAAGTGCTGGGATTATAAGCATGAGCCACCTCGCCCGGCCCATAAAAAATGTTGAAAATTATATTGTACAAGTGATTTGGTATAGAGATGAATATATCAACATTAATATTATCTAATGTATAACATACAATAAACTACATAATGTATTATAATATTTTCTTCAACCTAAAAGTTCTGAAAACATTGGGTCCCTAATTATTGCACCTACTGTACATAATGGATTAGCTAACCCTGGGTATGATATGAAAGGAAACATAACCTTTCACTTTGCACCATGTTGTGCTAACAGAGGAAGGGGCTGTACAGTTGCAGCATCATGTCTAGACCCTACTGTGCAGTCTCTAGCCCTCCATGCTGCTCACATCTAGAAGGTCTGTTACTCCACTCAGAACCTCAGTCTGGCCCACGTGTACTCCTCGGGGGGAGGGGGGGTTGCCGATAATAGCTCAGGACTATGTGTACTTCCGAAACCTAGTCTTTTAAATTCAGCATGTGTTCTTCCGAATTTGCTTTTTCCTTTCTTTCTTTCTTTTTTTTGCAGACAAGGTCTTGCTATGTTTCCCAGGCTGGTCTTGAAATTATGAGTTTAGGCGATCCTCCTACCTCAGCTTCCTGGGTAACTGGGATTACAAGTGTGTGTCACTGCAACTGCCTGCCATTGCTTTAGTTCTGGAATTGAGATTTTCTTCTTCTCAAGCAGCTCCAGCTGCAGAGTTAGTCTTGCGACCAGGCACAACATCATGAGGATTCTCTTGTGATGCAACTAGTAGATTTCACATGGTCTCTATGTAGTACCCAAACCCACGGGCATTTCTATCAACTAAAGAAAGCATCAACCTATCATTTCAGTATTTGTTCCTTGTGAAATTAAAATGAATAGTCTGTCTGTCTATCTGTCTTTCTTCTCTATCTACCTATTATTTATCATCTATCTATATCTATCACTTATCTATCATCTATCCTATCTATATATCTATCCATCCATCCATCCAGCATCTATCCTACCTACCGACCTACCTACCTACCATTCTGTCTATCTATCTATCTATCTATCTACTCTATCTACCTATCTATCATTTATCATCCATCTATATCTATCACTTATCTATCATCTCTCTATCATCTAGCCTATCTATCTATCCATCCATCCATCATCTATCCTACCTACCGACCTACCTACCTACCTAGCTCCGTATCATGTTTGTCTATCATATTTTTCATTCTGAAAGGCAGATAAGCTAATGATTATTAAACAACAAAGTGAAATATTTCTCCTCTTCCTTCTTCTCTAAGCACACCCATTTTATATCTATTCATATGTGCTGAAAGTTAAAGCAATATATAAGTAAACACAAATACCAACATATTTGCATACTGAGATTTAAAGTTGTGATAAATTGACTTGATTTTACAAATTATCCGAGACACTTTTCCTTAGTTGCTTGGGGAAGTACATTTCTTCTTTCAATCAATATTTAGATATATAAAAGATGTTATATATTGAAGTGTTCAAAAAATATCCAAGCATGTAAGATACTACTTGGCAGAATGTGAAAAACAAAAGAATGAGGCTGAATATTCTATTATCTAGTAGCTACCTTAAAATGTCTGAAAAATTTTCTTTGTAGAAGTAGAGTTCATTCTAGCAATAAGTTAGATCTCTTTGCTGGCTGACGTTTACCTTTTCACAAAGCTATCAAAATGCCAAACAACACTTTCACATGATTCTGGAGGTAGGGTTTCCAGATGATGTGAAGTAAAAACCACACTGTTTTCTTTTTTTTTTTTCTTGAGTTGGAGTCTCACTCTGTCACCCAGACTGGAGTGCAGAGACATGCTGCTCATGGCCACCATAACCTCGACCTTCTTGACTCAGGTGATCCTTTTGCCTCAGCCTTCCAAGTAGCTGGAACCACAGGCACATGCCATCATGCCCAGCTAATTTTTTGATTTATTGTAGACACAAGGTCTCACCAAGTTGCCCAGATTGGTCCTGAACCTCTGGGCTCAGGCAATCCTTTCACCTCTGCCTCTCAAAGCGCTGGGATTACAGGAGTGAGCCACCTGCCAGGCCATACTGTTTTCTATAGTCTGCAACTCCCAGTCTCCTGTGATGTTCCACTGTTTTTCTATAATGCTAACTCTAGGGAAATTACAGACTGAATAGGACAGTGAATATCACACAAGAAAAACTATAATTACCAAAGATTGCTCAACCAAGTATAGTAAAGTTAGAAAGAGATAGATTGGTTGATATCCAGGAAATTACTTAAAACAAGGCATTCTAGATTAATATAGTGTTTATAAATATTTACAAATTGAATATGAAAATATATTTAAAATATCATAATGTTACAGCCTTATTTCCTGTCTTATAAAACATTATTAACATCTTAGTTTCCTTGATTGGGATACCTGTATTAGAGGTAGGAAAGCAAATTAAATAGTATATTACTTACTCTTAAAAAAAATGGAAATTTTTTCCCATAAAATCCAACTCTGAAGAACTCTGGTTCAAGTCGCTGCTGATCCATAATTTTGTCATACAAAGAGGCTTCCATCATCTAGAAAAGCATAGGAAGAGTTCTAAAATTCGGTTCACCTTTCATCTTTGTCAACTTATAGAAGAGGATTTTCCTTGGGTATAAAGGAGAACTTTATTTTAATTGAGTTGGAGAAGTTCTGACTCCATTTTTGATGCTTTAAGGCAGGGACTGGCTAACTTACCTATAAATGTCTAGAGAGTACATATTTTAGGTTTTGTGAGCCATATGGTCTCTGTCAAACTAACTACTCAATTCTGCTAGGCCTACAAGCTGTAGTTTGCTTTAAAGGATCAAGCGTATTATTACACACTATGACCAAAAAACCAAAAAAATTATTCCTATGCAGTCTTTCCAGGAAATATTTTCTTCACAGTTAAATAGAAATTAACATGAATTATCAGCAGCAAAACCTTTCTGGAGAATTCTTGTGCCAGATGTACTCACCTGTGGATTTGCTTCCACCTGGCTCGTGGCAGTAATTCAGGACATTTGGAAAATGCAACCTTGCACAGCTTGGGCAGGGACAAACCCACAAACCAAACCCAAGGAGACCCATAGTGCAAAGTGCTGTCTGGGCTCTTAAGTGTGTCTGACAGTGTTGAAACTATGAAGCACATAAAGCTTATGGTTTACCATTCATGGTATTATCATCCCCAGGGTTTCCAGAGAAAGACTAATATTGCACTTGAACACTCCCCCTCTATCCCCCACCCCCAGTAACAACACCCCAACGAGCAGTTGGCATGAAGTGTAATGCTTTGAGTTTATAAAAATCTTAGTGAATACGGCACCCAAGGGCTCTCATGGGTAAATATCGTCACCTCGCTTCTGTTACAGGGACAGGATGCCAAGAGATGAACAGCAATGTTTTTATATAAAACTGCAGTGCCTGCCAGAGTCAGCATGATGGACTGAAGTTAAAACAATATTTTTCTCTTTGGTTTTCATGTGAGAAGAAATATCGATGAACTGCAGACATGAAATGCTAAGCCAAGAGGGCAGAGTCAGTTCCTGCCAGTTGAAGAAATTCCTTGTTGGGGGGTAAGGGATTTTATGAGCTGTTAAAGGCTTATGGTATCATCTTTTAAATGGCTACCTCAAAATTAAAAGGTAACATTGTAATCTTTTTTTAATATATAAAAACTGATTATCCTATTTTAGAAAGCCCGAGAGCTTAAGCACTCAGCAGGATCTTGAATATTACAAGATGACACAAAATGCTCATGTCACTGAAGAATAAAGAGGGCAAGAAGGACTTGTTCGACCCTAAAAGCAAAGAAGGTACAAAACATTTGGTTTAGAGAAGCCAAATATTAAATGCCTTGAGCTCTTAAGTACTCAAACCTCGGTCTAGACCTAGCAAACAAAAACATATTTCTGAAGCTATCGAATGTGGCCCTAAATTATTTTAAAATGGGTCAGGTAGCCATTTCTACAGATTTGCAGATTATGGGACTGAGAATGAGAATGGCGCACTTACAGAGATTCGTGTGAGAGTAGAAGCTCTTCAAACAGCGTGGAGATTTTCCACAATAAACTGAAAGTATTAATCCTAGATTCAGTTGTATGTGTCATATGTGGTGTTTTAGAATAGATCAGGGGCTCGTGTTGTGTACATTAATCGAAAACATTATGCTATTTGTCTGCATAAATAGCTGAGTATGCTTCAGAGGAAACACATCATAAAAAAAGGTTCCTGCGAGACATAGCAAGATGATCACAAAGTTAATTTCACAGAATCACATTGGGAAGCTAATCAGAAAAGGAGGACACGGCCTGATGAGATGCAGCCAGGCACCTTACCCTCATCTTGCTCAGGTTCCTGTAGTCATAATAACTCTCATACTGCTCAGCAATCTTCCGGCACAAGATAATGCCATTCTCCCAACACTGTGGACAAATGAATGGTATCAATGGAACCATCCCACAACACTGACTTGCTTTTACTTACAGGTCAGGACAGGATGCTTTCAGATCATCAAGACTTACTCCTTGATTTTCATAACACCTTCGATCATAACACTACAATTTTCGGCTTGAAAACACCATGTAATTAAAATGCAAATTATTAAAAATCTTTAGAAAGTTGGAGATGATAGCCGGGTTTGGTGGCTCAGCCTGTAATCCTAGCACTTTGGGAAGCTGAGGTGAGTGGATTGCCTGAGCCCACAGGTTCAAGACCAGCCCAGGCGTGGTAGTGTGCGCCTGTAGTTCCAGGTACTTGGAAGGTTGAGGCGGAAGGATTGCTGGAGCCCAGCAAGTTGGCACTGGGGTGGCTGTAAGTGTGTCACTGCACTCCAGCCTGGGCAACGGAGTGAGACTCCGACTTAAAAAAAAAAAAGAAAGAAAGAAAGTTGGAGATGATAATCTACCATAATAGTCATGAATATATGTTGCAGAAACAATATTCTGTTATTCCAGAATCATCATCTATGAAATAATATCAGTTCTACAATGATCAGATAGATGGATATAAACAGGCCCTCGGTGCTGAGGAGGAAATTACCACTGACTCTTAAGGCCCCATAATTATTATTTTTTTATTATTACTTAGTTAGGGTCTCTGTCACCCAGACTAGAGTACAGTGGCATGATCACAAGAATCATAGCTCACAGCAGCCTCAACTTCCTGGGCCCAGGTGGTCCTTCTACCTCAGCAGCTGGAGTAGCTGGGACTACAGGTGTGCGCCACCATGCCCAGCTAATTTTTTGATTTTTTTTGTAGAGGCAAAGTTTTGCTATGTTGCCCAGACTGGTCTTGAACTCCTGGGCTCAAGTAATCCTCTGACTTTGGCCTTCCAAAATGCTTGGATTATAGGTGTGAGCCACCATGCCTAGCCCTAAGACCCAATTATCTATGACTGGACCCTGGATTCGTAAGTTGGCTAAGTTGCCCTTGCAAATTGTGAGTATCCTAGCTGGTTATTCTCAGCAGACATGCAAAAATTCTTAGATTTAGCAGAAGTGCCAGCGAATTTTTTCTGCAAATGGCCAGAGAGAGTCAATATTTAAGGGCCGTACAGTCTTTGTCACAACGACTCAATTCTGCTGTTATAACACCAAAGGAGCCATAGACACAAACAAGCATGGCAGTATTCCAGTAAGAGTTTATCTAGGGGCTGAACACGGTGGCCCATACTTGTAATCCTAGCAGGGTGGGAGGCTGAGGTGGGAGGATTGCTTGAGTCCAAGAGTTTGAGACCAACCTGGGCAACAAAATGAGACCTAGTCTCTACAAAAAATCAAAATATTAGTTGGGTGTGATGGTGCATGTCTGTAGTCCCAGCTACTCAGAGACTAAGGTAGAAGGCTCCCCTGAGCCCAGAGGTTGAGGCTGTGGTGAACCGTGATTATGTCACTATACTCTAGCCTAGGCAACAGAGTGAGACACTGACTTAAAAAGAAAAAATAATTTATCTAGGGATACTGCAATGTGAATTTCACGTCATTTTCCTATAGCACAAAATGTTATTCTTTTGATTTCAACCATTTAAAAATGTAAAAAAAGATTTGTAGCTTATGGGGCTATACAGAAACAGTGATGAGCCATTTGACCTTGGACCATGGTCTGCAACCCCTGATCTGGCAAAAACTCTTGGGAATGGTCTCATATACGAACCAGAGATTTCGTAATAGCTTATCCCACAGGTGGAAACTTCACAGCAGGAGGGAACAAAGACATTTCTTTTGCTATTCATGTAATGATAGATCAGTGTGGCTAGATAAATAATAAAGGAGGATGTGAAACAAGCAATTTCCCTACATCAAATTTTTACGTGGACCCTATTATATTTTGTAAAGGAATAACAGCCACTGGTTGTATGTTAATTTTCTGTTTAACCGTTGCAATTTGGGAGATGTATTTAAACCTAAAACATGTACTGTCAAAACATCTGAGTGTTCAAAACAAACAAACAGTGGTGGTCAGATTCACACATTTAAAAAAAGAGTACTGGACGGGGTGGGAGAACACAACATCAGTAAGGGTACCTGATCTCAAACCAGGCAAAGTGGGGACCAAAGGGAGGCCCCAAACTTTACCTGTACAATGACCACTTGTATACCTAATCCTATACCCTACATCTTTTTTTTAAAAAAAGAAGAGTACCGAGAGCCCTTGAAGAGGGAGAAGTTGAGTAAGGTGATGTACTAAAATTGCATTATGAACCAGTGAGGTTTACTTAGCACCTCAGGGCACCTCTATATTTGATGGGATGCCCTAAAATTCTTTAAATAAATACAGTTTCATATTTTTTATTTTAAAAAGGGGGGGGCAAAATGCTTGCCAATTTGAGGAGGGAGTGAGGGGTGACAATGGTTTTTCAGAGAATAAAATACCTGAGTGCTGTGGTCTGCATGTTCGTGTCCCCCTCAAATTTACATGTTGAAATCTTAACCCCCAAGGTGACAATATTACGAGGTAGGACCTTTGGAGGTGATTAGGGCATGTGTGGGGAGCTCTCATGATTAATGCTAATGTTCTTACAATAGAGGCCCCAGAGAGCTAGTTAGCCCCTTTTACTACATGAAGACACCTCAAAAAGGCATCATCTATGAGGAAGCAGAGCCTCACTGGACACTGAATCTTTCATGTCCTTGATCTTGGATTTCTTAGCCTCCAGAATTGTGAGAAATAAATGTTCACAGGCTCCCTAGTCTAGGGTATTTTGTTATAGCAGCTGACATGGACTAAGTCATTAGGTGTCAAACCTCTAGATCAGTTTTTACCAAAGTGTAATGCAAAGTTCATGCACATTGGAATTTCCTAGGGTCCTTGTTAAAATCAGATTCCCCAACCCCATGCCAGACCTACTTAATCAGAATGTTAAGGGGTGGGACCTGAGAATATGAACTTTAACAAGTTTTTGGGTGTTTTAAATGCATATTAAAATGCGAGGATTGGGACGGATGGTGGCTTGTGTTTGTAATCCTAGCACTTTGGGAGGTTGAGGCGAGAGCATCACTTGATCCCAGGAGTTCAAGAGTTCCAGATCAGCTTGGGCAACGAAGTGAGATCCTGTCTCTATTAAAAAAAATCCAGGTGTGGTGGTGTTCATTTATAATTCAAGTACTCAGGAGGCTGAGCAGGGAGGATTGCATGAGCCGAGGAGTTCAAGGCTATGGTGACCATGATCATGCCACTGCACTCCAGCTTGGGAGAGAAAGCTAGATCTAGTCTCTTAAAAAAAAAACAAAACAAAGCGAGGATGCCTGCTCAAGGAGTGGCCATTCATAAACTAGAAATGAAAGAGAAAAGGATACCAACACAATCACCTCAGGAGGGACTGCAGGGCCACTTACTTTGCCTCTGTCAAAGTTATGAATGATGGTGAGGTGGAGGTGTTCCTTGCGTTGCCACTCGGTTTGCATGGGGTAAGTCAGGAACTCCCTGAGGGGCCGGTCAGACCATTCCAGCAGCTCATCATATAGCAGGAGGGTGTATGCAGCTTCTGCAAGCCAGGAGGGAAGGCAACAAATTCAGACAGGACCCCAGACCATACTCCCTCAAACGGGCCAGTTTCAGAGACACTGGAAAAAATGAATGGTGGCTTCCCCTGGATGAGGGAATTATCAGAGGTCTGTATTCAGCTTTTTGGTTCCTTGTATTTTCTGTTTCTCTATTTTTTTGCTTTTTGCTTTTGTTTTCCCTACAACATCTGTATGCCATGGCAGAATAAAAATGTTCAACGATCTCTTGTTGTTGGTTCAAAGATGGAGGGGAGACATACCTTTGAGTGCAAGGAAAGTTCGCTTAGAAAGTCTTTTGGGGACTATAAGCCCCTTCAAAAGGGCATGCTTAGGAAGAAAAAAAGGTAAATAAATTCTTCTGGATAACACAGGGATAAATTGAAACTGGTGTGTATGTGGGTTCAGAGTATATGCAGAATTTTGAAGGGGCAAAGAAGCCAGAGAGGAGTTGAGTAAAGACAAAAAAAAAAATCGAGTGACAGGATAAGGGTGGATGTCTTGGATGAGGAGTGTGTGTGTGTGTGTGTGTGTGTGTGTGTGCTGAGAGAGAGAAAAAACTGTCGTGGGCTGTGTGATAGGACCCCTTGTTTCACCCCACAAACCTCCAGAGAAATCATGACATGCTTGATATGATTGAATTTTCTGTAGAAATAAGCAAGGGGGTGATTTTCTAAATATACACAGATCGAAAAGGCAACCTGTGGATTTAAGCATGGTTGGCAGATGGATAGTGTAGTTACAGAATATTTGCCGTTCTTCAGGTTTCTTCTTTTTCTGAACCATTAATATAGCAAATAGATCAAGAATAGGAAACAGAATTTATTGTCATTGATGAAGGAATACAATAAGCTTTTCTTCTAATATTGTAACAGCCAACTCATTTACTAAATTGAATAAAAATGGACAAACGTGTATGTTATTAATCCATTTAACACTATCTCTTAAAAGACCTAGTAGTGACTTTTCACGCCTGTAATCCCAGAACTTTGGGAGGCCAAGGTGAGAGGACTGCTTGAGCCAAGGAATTTGAGACCAGCCTGGGCAACATAGTGAATACCTGTCTCTAGAAAAAAATCCAAAAATTTAGCCAGGTTTGGTGGTACGCGCCTATAGTCTCAGCTACTTGGGAGGCTGAGGTCGAATGATGACCTGAACCCAGGAGGTTGAAGCTGTGGTGAGCTATGATTGTGCCACTGCACTCCAGCCTAAGTGACAAAGTATGATGGAAGACCCTATAAAAACCAGAAGTATCTTTTGGAGGGCAGATCCTTTGTAGTACAGGCTTCCCCACTAGGTGTTTTAGGAACCCATCGGCATCAGTGTACCAGCTAGTTTAGGTGTGAAAGGCTGTGTTTGACTTCAGTGAATTTTTTTTTGAAGATTCAGTCAACCTATTTGCCCATTTCATGATGGGTAATTTACAAGCGCACCTGCTCACACCATGCTGAGTGTTCAGCAGTTTTGGGCCAAAAATGGCATGACCCCCATGCCCTACCCTCCCTATTCACCTTGTTTCCCCAGATGAAAAAAGCTCTCAAAGGGAAACATTTTTGAAACAAAAAACAGGAGGCATTAAAAGTCACCAAAATTGACGAGTTTAAAAACTTTTCTGAGCAGTGGAAAAAGTGTCTCAATAGGTGTAGTGCATCAAACGGTGAGTACTTTGAAGGTGACTGAAGTTTAAACATGTCAGGATAAATCCACAATTTTTAATAAATAAATTCTGGTGTTTTTGGGGTCCCCTGTCATAAGACCTTGACGAACAAACAAACAACAACAAAAATAAAAACCCTTGTAGTAGCTTTTAAGATGGTATCAATAAATGATAATTACTTTTCTTCCTTTATTTGTCTTAAGGATAACTCATAAAGCCCTAAAGTAACGTGTTAAGTTCTAATATTATGATTTGGCCATACGCATGTAAAAAAGACAGTTGTAATAAGAAGGGTCATGGTTGCCATCACTTGCCTCTTGCCACTTCAGTGAAGAAGTCCAATGAGGCACAGCATCTGGTCTTTTTCTTCTTCAATTACCTTTGATGAGCTCATACACTCTCCAAGCTCAATTATTGTTGCAAAAGCTCTCAGAACCCACTGGAAGTCTCTTATCACCCTCCATTCAGTTTGCACCCTGTTACCAATATGAACTTCCTTCAATGCAAATTATCATGCTGCTCCCCTGATTAAAACCAGTCCACGACTCTCAGTAGCTAACACCATAAATTTAGGCCTCTAAAGTGACGGAGAAGGCTGCTTATGATTTGGTCCTTACTGGTCTCTCTACCCACATTTTCCCACTGTGTTGCTACAGAGCACAGGTGAGAGGAGCCCAACCATCTCTTTAAAGAAGGCTCAGTAGCTGCTGAGCCTCCAGCTCCCACAGTTGGAGCCTCTGGACCCCATCATCAGCTTTGGAGAGACAAGCAAGATGCAGCCTGGTGCAAAGGCAGCTGGGCACAAGAAAGCTGCCCAGAGGGACAGGGGTGCCTCCTGTTGCTTGTGCACTCACCGGCCTCTTTCTTGTAGGGACTGACTGTGAGATAGACAGAGAAAGCCCACACTACACAGCTTCAGTAACCATTGGAAGCAGAAACTGAGCTGAATGGCCATAACACAGGTCACCATGGAAGACTACTCTGACTTTACAAGAATGATAATCATCTGATCCTCAGGTGCGTGCTGTAGTTTGAACAGCCATCTAGTTTTCACTGAGATCCTCTGAGATGATTTCCTGATGTTTAATTCCCCACTCATCTTTAAAATAAATGCTAAACATCTCAGGAAACCCCATGTGTATCTTTGTTCCCTCATCCACACTCTCTGCTCTTGTCATCTAAACAAGCCTGGTCCCCTCTACCATCCAGTGCTGATTTGCACCTAAGGGACCCCTCAGCCTGTTCCTTCAAGCCTTCCCCCCACCCCAGCTGCCGAAAACTCCTTCTTTCTCCTGATGACCTAGCTTAGGAGTTATCTTCTCTCTCTAATTTCTTTTGTGTTTCCCCCAGCATGTGAGCACTCAGAAAAAACCCTAGAGACTAACTTATCATTTGTAGGTTTAGGAGGACTGAGGGATAGCCTTCCCACAGCTACCCACAGGGAGTGACTTAAAGGGCAATGCAGGTCAAATTCAGAAATACAGAAAGTACAATAGTGGTTGTCAGTGTCAAGAGGGAATGGGGAGTTAGTGTTTGATGGGTACAGAGTTTAATGTTTAATGGTACAAAGTTTCAGTTTGGGAAGATGAAAAGAATATGAAGGTAGATGGTGGTGATGGTTGTACAACAATATAAATGTACTTAATGCCAAAGAATGAACTATACACTTAAACATGGTAAAGACGGTAAGTTTTATGCTATGTGTATTTTACTGCAATTATTAAAAAAAGAAAAAGAAAAAGAAAGAACAATGAAAGTTTCCAGCCCCCAACTGTTTCCCCAGTCAGGCTTGCCGGGCTTGCCCTTGGAAAGTTCAGGGAGAGTTGAATGTCGAGTGTGGGTGAGCTACCCCTGGGAAAGTCTGGGAAAACAAGGAGGCATCGGCAGGCTATCAGGTGAAGCTGTAAAATGACTGACCAGTGGCATGGGAAAGCTGCAAAGACAAATTATACCTGTTTCAGAATTTGATTTGGGAAAATGATAATATATACCTGAGATAAATTGTGTACATAGAAGAAGCTGTAGAAAATTTTTATTAAATAAAACATATATACCTTTAAGGCATGAACAACACATCAACAAAGTTGATTTTGAACAAATTAACAAATTGCAAATGTTTTAGTGTAATATGTTGTATGTTTATTCTTCTGCATCTTGATAAGACAAAATGTACTGAAGAGGGAAGAATGACTCACATCCAAGATTTTCTACAATCTTTTAAAAAACATTTATAATTGAACAAAAGGTACTACCATATTATTAAATATGGGACATCTCATTCTACCGTTTTAAGAAATATATAGTAAGGACATCAATACACAAAAAGAAATAACTTGCATGAATAGGAATGGAGGACACTGTCACAAAAGACTGAAAAAGGGTTAAGTCCTTTGAACAGAATCCTGTAAAGATAGAAAAAATTTCCCATCAACTTCACTTTCTCCAAGGACAAAAATGAGGACAGAAAAGAAAAGAATAAAATGTTACATGGGAAAATAACTTATTTCATATGACTTTGGGGAAAATAAAGACTGCAAATTGAGTAAACAAACAAGAAAAAAGATTTACCCATTTCTGAATATAATCAGACAAATTTGGACTTTATTTCAGAGAACCAAAATATATCTGTTACATATCTGGAATAGCTTGTCCTCAGTTCCCTCTATCATTTCTATTTTTATGGGCTTTAAAATTTTTAAAAGTCTCTAAGTTGTTTCCTTTGTGATTCAAGAATTGCCAATATTGAAAGAAAAATTCTGCTTACCAGGTGTGAAAATTTAATTAGTGAGTACATTCATTAGTAATGCATTGATTTAAATCTCAGATTGCTAGGCACTATTCTAAGAACTCAGAAGATTAAGGACAAGAAAACATCATTGCTATCCTCAAGGAACTCACCTTGAACATTATCTATCTATCTATCTATCTATCTATCTATCATCTGTCTATCCATCTATCTATCCATCTATCCATCCATCTATCCATCCATCCATCTATCCACCCATCTACCCACCTATACACAAATACCTATACATGCATGCATGTATATATACACAATATATAAATACAATTATTAATAAAAAACAATATGATAAGTGCTGTAATGAATATCTGGAAAAATGCAATGGCATAAAGGAGATGGAAAAATTAACTCAGCCTATAGGAGAAGAGTTCATGTAGTTGGTGAAAAAAAGAGATGAAAGAGAACTTCAGGAGAAAGAAGGCTTCATGGAAAAGATGAAGCAGCTGATCTTGAAGGATAAAAAGAAAATACGTGGTACAAGTGGCAGGAGGAGGCTGAACAGATAAGCAGTTCAATTATGACAGACCTTGTTTAAAACACCTAAAGTTTATTTTGCAGACCACATAAACTGACAACAGAGTGATATCAAAAGAAGGGTTGGCAAACTCTTCTATAAAGGGCCAGACAGTAAATAACTTAGGCTGGTCTTTGCCTCAACTATTCAATTCTGCCACTGTGGTGCAAAAACAGCCGTAGACAATAGGTAAATAAGTGGGTATGACTGAGTTCTAATGAAACTTCATTTGCAAAATCGGGTGGCTAGCCTGCAGCTTGTAGTTTTGATGACTCCTGTTCTAGAGAATACATCTGGTAATAGTTAAGAGACAGTCCAGGTGAAGATAATGAAGGCCTGAGGCAGTAAAAGTGGGAATTAGGATCAGTAGAACTACATGAATGATTATTCAGAAGAGGTTTAGAAGAGAAGAATCAAAGACAACATCAGGGTCTCCAGACTGAGTGAACAGTATGAGATAGTGGAACCATAGCTAGAGGCATGATTAAATTCTGGTAATAAAAGTACCATTCCAGGAAGGATTCCTTCACTCTTTTAAGTTGGGAGAGGAGCCATGATTCAGGAGTTACTTGGAAAAACACTGTGAGTTCCTTGGAAAAATACCAAGATTTGTAGTTTCAAAATCTAATTAAAAGGTTCTGGTTCTGGTTAAGATGGAGTAAGTGCATTCCACCCTATTTTTCCCACTGTTTAGAGCTAAATATCCTGGGCAGAATATACAACACATCTATTGAAGGACTCTGAAAAGTAAAAAAAAGCAGGTGAACTAAGGAAGAAAACCAGTTTCAAAGAATAACAATACATTGTTGCATTCTCTGTTTTTATTTTTTGCCTCCCATATCTCCTGGCTTAGACTTCTCTATTTTCTGCACTGCAAATGGGAATAGACAGAAAAAGCTCCAAGAAGAGCTCCTTTAGTCAAAGTACTAGCAAGAGGACCCCTTGTGAGATGGAGGTCTTTAGATTCTTCTGGTGCCTAAGTAAGCCCTAGAACAAAGCTGCAAATTGTGGTGGCAGTGGTGGCAATGGCAATGGCAGTAGAGGCTCCTATAGGTTCCTTTCTTTCTCTGCTTTTCCCATAGGAAGACCAATTATAGGGAGTGCATCATGGTGTGAAGAGGATCAAGCCTTGGCTTTATAGCCAGAGTTTTAGGAAAGGGAGTCCTGGGGAAATGGGAAGAACTGGGAGGATCACAGAGAAGAGGAAATTCAAGAAAGGAATATTTTAATTCTCTATATGAAGTCTTAGGCTCATATCCAAGGTACCAGTGTAGGATGAACAAATGGATCAACAAAACCGAGACTTCTGTTTGTTAGAATGTTTAAAAAGTCACCATTTCCCTCCCAGAAGATTTTAATAGAATCCAGAGTCTCATAAACAATATTCAAATGGTCCAGGATATAATCCAAAATTACCTGACCTTCAAAGAACTAGGAAAACCAAACAACTCGCCAAGGACAAAGGTAATTTACAGATGCCATCTCCAAGATGACACAGATGTTAGGATTATAGGCAAAGACTATAAAGCAGTTATTATAACCAAGCTCCGCGAAGTAAAAGTGAACACTCTTGAATAAGTGAAAAGATAGAAGTTCTCTGCAAAGAAATTGAAGCTATAAAAAGAAAAAAACTACTGGAAATTTTAGAACTGAATAATATAATAATAAAAATTAAAGTTAAACTGGAAAAGTTAAACTGGAAATGTTCTATAGTTGAGTGATGTGACAGAAGAGAATCAGTGAACTTGAAGATGAGTCAATAGAAATTATCAATCTGAAAAAAAGAAAGAAGAAAAGTTGAAAAAAAATATACATAGAGTTCCAGGAATTTAAGAAACAGTACCAATCAGCCTAACATTTATGCCATTGTAGAATCTCAAAAAGAGGAGATGGATTGGTACAGAAAATATATGTAAGGAAATAATGCCTGAAAACCTCCCAGATTTGGTGAAAGAAATAAGTTCATATATCCAAGAAACTCATCAAACCCAAACAGATTAAACTTAAAGAAAACCATGTCCCTACATGTAACAGTCAAACTACCGAAAACCAAAGATAAAGTCCTAAAAAAACCTGAAAAAAGTGGCATATTTCATAAAGGTGAGTAATTTAAATGACTGCATATTTCTCATCAGACACCACAGAGCCAGAAGTCACTGGATTAATATTTATAAAGTACTGAAACAAAAGAACTGTTCACCTACAATTCTGTACCCAGTAAATATATCCTTCAGGGATAAAGGTGAAATAAGGCATTCTGAGATGAAGGAAAACTCAGAGAATTCTTCACCATCAGACCTACTTTAAAAGAAATACTAAAAGAAGTCCTTCAGGTTGAACAAAAATGATAACAGAGGGAAGCTGAGAATATCATGGATGAAGAAAAAAATAACAGAAATGGCAAATATCTGAGTAAATAGAACACACTATTTTTATCCCCTTAAATTCTTTGAAATAGGCATGACTACTGAAAGCAAAAATTATGACATTATCTAATGGGACTTTCGATGAATGTGGATGAAACACGTGATAAGTACCACATAAAGTGGAAAGGATAATGGGATCTATATTGTTGTGATGTTCCCATATTTAACTTAAAAGTGATAAAATCCTAACTGTAAGTAGACTGCAAAAAGTTGGGTATGTATTTTGTAATCCCAAGAACAACTTCTAAGAAATTATGCAGAAATATAGTCAACAAACCTAAATATATATGATACAGGTGATATATATGTATGCGGAGTATTTAGAAACATACATCCAATTAAAAATAAATGTTAAAGTAGAAATTCTTGAGTCTTCAGCTCAAATTATAAAGATCACAAGCGTTATCATATGTAATACACCAGTGTCCCACCCACATCCCCCAATCTAAGCCAAAAGACAGAATTACCTGTGAAGTTCTGTGCTTTGAGATGCAGATCATAGAGTTTGTGGATGTAGCGTATATACATCTCTTCCTTGTTAAGTTCAGTCTTATAGAAGTTCTGCAAAAAAGAGTAGAGGTATGAATAGTTCCTCAGTAGTCAGGGGCCTACAAATATCTGCCTTTTACTCTACTAAAGTTTTATATCTTGAGCCAAGAGAACGGATACATTTTTCTATGAAAGGTCTCTTTAAAAATAAAGTAAGTAGCCAGGCTCGGTGGCTCAGCCTGTAATCCCGGGCCTTGGAGGCTGAGGTGAGTGGATTGCCTGAGCCTGAGGGTTCGAGACCCGCCTGGGCAACTTGGCGAGACCTCATCTCTACAATAATCAAAAATTAGCTGGGCGTGGTAGCGCGCGCCTGTAGTTCCAGCTACTCGGAAGGCGGAGGCGGAAGGATCGCCGGAGCCCAGCAGGTCGAGGCTGCGGTGGCCGGGAGCGGCCACTGCGCTCCAGTTTGGGCGACAGAGTGAGACTCCAACTCGAAAAAATAAATAAATAAATAAATAAATAAAGTAAAGAGGCCCAGTGACATACTTTCAATTCAACACTGCCTCTGTTAAGCACTTCCTAGTAATTACCAGATAAGCTAGTATCTTCAGCTATTACCACTGATTCATATTTCTTGTGTTATTGTCTATTATTTATTGTGAGTTTAATTGTCAGTGGACAGACTGTTCAACTAAAAATATTAAAATATTGGCCAGGCACGATGGCTCAAGCCTGTAATCCCAGCACTTTGGGAGGCTGAGGCGGGAGGATTGCCTGAGCTCAGGTGTTCAAGACCGGCTGGGCAACTTGGCAAGACCTCGTCTCTACAATAAATAAAAAAATAATTTGGGTGGTAGAGCACACTTGTAGTTCCAGCTACTTGGAAGGCTGAGGTGGAAGGATAGCCTGAGCCCAGCAGGTCGACGCTGCAGCGGTTGTGAGCGTGCCACTGCATTCCAGCCTGGGTAACAGAGTGAGACTCCAACAACAACAACAAAAAAGTGTGTGTGTGTGTGTGTGTATATATATATATATATATATATATATATATATATATGTAACAGCTTAACTCATTTATTAAATTTGCTGATTGATATTCAAAGGGCAGTTTCTTTAATTCTAAATTTCAAAGATATTTTGCTCCAAAGAAAAAGTCTCTGAGACGTATAGGTAAGAATGCGTAAAAACAATGTAAAAGCGTTTTTTTCCTCCAAAGAATTATGTGAAAGAGGGTAAATTAAAGTTCTCTTTATTCTTTTAAAAATTTTTAAAATTTATTTTATTTTTTATGGTATAATTTTTTTTTTATTTTAAAGATGTGAGGTACCATTCTGGGTTAGGTACATAAGTGATCATCATACAGGTGAAATTTGGGCCTCCCATTGATCCTCACTTTGCCTGATTTGGGATCAGGTACCGTTATATTAGTGCTATATGCCCCTGCCTTTCCTGGCAGAGGCCCACTACTGCCGGTCCCTTTCATGTAGTATTATGATAAATGTTCTCGGTTCATTTATGAGTGATTTCTCTTTATACTTAAAATGTTATTTTATATTTCCTACTTGTGTTGGAGCTTAAGTGTTTTTAGTTTATATCCAGAACATAAGGGGACTAATAACAAGATATTTTAGCTCAAATTATTATCATAGAAACCTACTTATTGAAAATATTTTATCTCTAAAAATTATCTAGATCTTACTCAACTTCTCTACAATGTTTTAACATGAGTTAATAAAACTCAGTTTTTACTGACCTGGACACATTATGTTGGCATTTTAAGGGCAGACTTATAAGCATCCAAAGTCTACTCCTTCACCACATTTGAAAGAACATGAATCCTCACTGAACTTAGTAAAACAGGAGTGAATATAAATGAAATTGGATTACAGTAAAAACGTGATGCTGTGTGTCTCCAAATGAGATACATTTAGTGAGCAGATCATTGTGCATTATGAAATCCTGCTTGAGACACTTGAATTACTATTATCACTTATTGTTATTTTGACTGATGCTACTTGGTATGTAAAAGAAGGGAAAGTTAGTAATAGGGGGATAATCTGTTGACTTAAAAGAGTGACAAACTTTTCTAAGAAGGAAAGGCCAGGAATTCTAAAAAATTTTTGAAGCTGATTAGTTAGATAGGGCTTTGGCAAGGGACCAAACTAGCCATTGTAGCTGCTGAACTTGTACTTGGGTTTGAAGCCTGAGGATCTTCTATCAAATATACTTTCTACCCACTACCTAACAGGTGTCCACTCTTCAATCTGAGGACTCTTCTGACCTTGAGATTCTGATATTAAGTTGAAGGCATCATAAACAAATATTTTTTCAATTTATACCCTTATCCTCCCCCTCTCCTCTTGTTTCCTGCAGATCTTGGCATTCTTTAAAAAGCTAATAATTCTATTCACGTCTCTCTTATTATAACCCAAATCATTTTAATTAGCAAGAATTGTTGTATCATAAACACAAGTCTTACAACCCCACAGCAGGTTTTTACATTATTAAAGGATGATTGCTCTAATAGCTTTCTGGTAAGAAGCAGCTTTGAGAACAAAATAAGCAATCACCCTCTAAATAAATAGTTCTACTTAAAAAAAAAAAAAAAACCAAAAAACAAATATCTCCAGTTAGCAGATAAGAATCTCTCACATATGTCTGGCACAATTTGCGACACAAAAAAACAAAACAATAATTACAATTCCTAGTATTAGTCACGTCAAATATTATACATTTTTACCAATTTTACACCAGAGTTTAACTTCAATCTTGTGTGGGATGCCAGAGTGTCTCCTGAAGATAATCTGAAATTGACCTTTCCAAAGAGTTAAGAAAAATCTCTAAGAGGAAGTGAGTAGTTAAGAGAACCATATTGCTACTAGAAAACATAAGGAACTTTCCATATGGAGTAGAAGCCAGAAAGGTTAGCATCAAGGTGATATATATGGTCCTTTAATAAGTATTCTTGTGGTAGTTTGAATAATTTCAATGTACATCTTTCAAAATGTTAATATTTTCTAGAAGAACTTATTCTTGATCAGTACAAAGATATCAGGATACATTCTTTGAAGTGACTACTGATGGGGCCACTGATTATATTAAGTCTCTGGCTTATTTCTATTGGGAAACTAGAGTAAACACATTTAGGGCAGAGTGTTAACTTTTGCATCCAAGGAAATGATCTCTTCTTTTATACCAATTGAACAATGAGTCTGGGAGTCTATATTTATTTGTTTACCTTTAAATGGAAGAACCTTGTGAAAGAAGATGGAACAATAGAGAGGATTCTCTTGGGAAAAGGTTAAGTCTTTGCTTTGAGGTTTTTTATGAGACCTTGTGTCTAGAGTTGTGTTAGAGCCAGAGAAAGGAGACAAACTGAGTCTCCGGTCATACCACCAGGAATGTGCCCAATCTTGTCTCTTTCAAAAGGGATACAACTGGCCTTTCTTTCAAAACACTGACATACATATAGGCACGTGGGAGAAACTCAGGCTGAGGGTCTTGGCTGTGACAACAGGCTGGCTAAAGCAGGCAAGAAATGGGAAACACAGCGAGGAGACTTAAAAGGGGAAATAACCATGTTCAAAGCTTGAAGTGAGTGCTGAGAGGAGAGGTCAGCAGGCTGACCCAGTGGCTTGTTGTGATGGCCTGGAGGTAACTGTTGGGACTAATGACAAAAATTATGGAAGAGAGTTCATAATATGTGAACAAGATGTGGCCTGACAGAGGATGCTCAGGTCTCGCTATTTTTAGGGACTGACACTGGAGGTGGAGATGTAAGAATTAGATTAGCGATGTGGAGGAGGTGGTGAGTGTGGTAAAGATGGAGACAGTCATAGACTCAGAGGTGAGGAGCAGGGCGGCAAGCAATTAGGAGAACATAAAAAGTCAGTTGCAGGAAAGCAGAAGTTCTGAGCTTTGAAGAGGGACTGTGAGAGGAGTAAACAAAACAAAAAACCAAAAGACAGAAACTGATGAGCTAAGAAAAGACAGGATCAAAGTGGAGGCAAAAAAAAAAAAAAAAAAAACCCAAACTTTTTTTTTTTCATTGTACAGGCAAGTAGAGAATAATACGGCTTGTGAGGGAGAAAAAGGATCAGAGTAAGAATAAGAATGACTATGCAAGAACTTAGAATAGATGGTGAGAACTCAGCTAGAAAATGTAAGAAAAAGAAACCATGATGTTCTCATAGTTAGAACT
>CAUYQG010175148.1:0-15242 GCA_963574415.1 Tarsius wallacei | reverse complement strand
GCAGGCAAAACCTCATCTCTACAATAAATCAAAAAAAATCAACCGGGCGTGGTAGCGCGCACCTGTAATTCCGGCTACTTGGAAGGCTGAGGCGGAAGGATCGCCGGAGCCCAGCAGGTCGAGGCTGCGGTGGCCGGGAGCAGCCACTGCACTCCCAGTCTGGGCAACAGAGTGAGACTCCAACTCAAAAAAAAAAAAAAAAAAAAAAAAGAAAAAATATTCATAGGAAGAGTATGGGAGAGGAGAATACACAGAATATAAGGCCATCAATCAACTCGGGTCAGGTGCTTGGTAGGAAAGTTGATAGTGAGACTGGTTAAACTTTACCTAGTCTCAATCTGTTGCATAACACTTGGCAAAGGACCCATTTCCTCCATTCAAATAGTTTCTACTTTCAAATCCATTTATTCTCATGAAAAAGGTAAGACAGCTTTGACGTGTATCCTGTTAAGCACATTCTCCAATGTCACTAGCAGGATTAATTATATGGATGTCATGTAGCTCATTTTTGACGGAATCAGAAGGTGAAGAAGGAGATGCCTCTATTTTGGTTCAGTGAAAGGTTGGCTATTAAAACCAAAGAGAACCTTAGTTTCCTTCCTTGTACTATGAGGAACTTGTGACAGATGATGGGCTGTGATATCTTATGATTCTATGCTATCTTCTATTGTAGAATATGTCATTTGCATGTATGTCAAAATCACGGTGGCTGGTTTTCAAAGCTTCTAGCACCATATTGGTTTTAAAAAATCATTTAAGCCTGGATCATTGTTTTGATGTTATATGAGAGCAAATTCAGTCAGTATGAGAAATTAATTATAAGAAAATAAAAGTGATAAGAAACACCTTAGTGGAACAAATAATATTTATATTAGGAGACCATTGTGGGAGCTGGTTCATAGCAGCATTTTATGAGCTGATTGTTAAACCACTGGTAAACTGACAGCAGCAATAGTGAGACATTTACACTATAGAAATTGGAAAACTCTACTGTGATCTGAGGGAACAAAATGGGTGCCCCTCTATCAACTAAAATGGACCGTAAGATTAAGGAAACAAAGGGTATCTATGGGATCAGGGCTTGGTTGGCATGGCAACTTCTTAAATTGTGTGGCTATAAGTAAAAACACACTTTCGCTAAACTCCCCAACAATATAAACTATTAGGCAAATTTCTAACTCTGATGTACAACCCAGACTTCTACAACTCTGATTGGACAGAGGTCTGGCTTTATAAACATTCTGTCCTGATAAGCAACTGTAGACCTCAACCAGTTTGAGCCAGTTTATAGAGATGGCACACAAACTGCCTTTGTGTCTTATAGGTGACCTTTGATGCAAAGGCCCAAATTCCACTTAATTTTAATGCTAAAATCCTAAAGTGAGCATGGGACATATGTTACATGTATGTTTCCCCAGTGTACACAGGCTTAATTCCCCTCATAAACAGGCTTTTCTTCCAAACCTGCTGATATGTAGGACTCTATTTTCTGATACAGGATCTGTGAGACATAAAACCCAACCAGTCCTTATTCTCTTAGAAGAGGGAGCACCTTTGGTTCATTCTGGAAACTGTTTCTTCCTGGTTTGCAAACTAATATCACCAATAATTATTTTACAATTTAGCCATCCTGATGGTCTTTTGGGTGACAAATCATAGCCTATTTCTTTTTTTTCTTACTCCTTTTTTTAGAGCTGATTTGCCAACACACCACTGATGAGAGGCTACGGTAGTCATAGTTTTCAAAGAGGTGAAAAAAGTAGATTGCTTTATTCTTAGGGATGTTTTCTTTACTCAAAAATCTACATTAAGAAGAAAAGACTACATATTCAAAAACACTGGCAGTGTTTAAATGGAGCTACACACATGGCAAATGTATGGTTCTATTTAGAACAAGAGGATTATAAGTCACAACACTACTAAATAAAGCATCAAAATAGCTTTTAATAAAAGACTTTTTTCAATAAACAAATTTCTTCTGTTTCTCATGTAGTATATACAGTATCTTCAAAAAATGAATGAAACTTAAATTTGTTTTTCTCTGTCAACTTTGGTTGGCCATTACCATCTATATTGTCATAATAATTTTTAAATAGTAATCATGGTATACATTGAGCCCTGTCTGTAATAACACAAGTCTTTCGATCTTTATGTCTAAGTTTCCTGTGGTTAAAAAAAAAGTTACAAAATTATGACAGAATAACTTTTAAAAGAGTCATAAAATAAAATCCTGTTATAATTTGTAGACAGATAAAGTGCTTTAAATGCTATGCTCAGAGTCCAATGATATTTCTGACATTGAAAAGAAAAGGAGCCAGGCTCGGTGGCTCAGCCTGTAATCCCACACTTTGGGAGACTGAGGTGAGTGGACTGCCTGAGCCCGCGGGTTCAAGACCCGCCTGGGCAACTTGGCGAGACCTCATCTCTACAATAAATCAAAAAATTAGCTGGGTGTGGTAGCTGTAGTTCCAGCTATTTGGAAGGCTGAGGTGGAAGGATCGCCGGAGCCCAGCAGGTCGAGGCTGCGGTGACCGGGAGCGTGCCACTGCACTCCAGTCTGGGCGACAGAGTGAGACTCCAACTCAAAAAAAAAAAAGGAAGGGTGACTCTGGTAGGTTTAATAACTGCTGCAGTTTTTTTTACGTACCTAGCCTTCTCTTAGTATTTACACTCATTTCTGTACTTATCACACTGATATTGGTCTTGACCATGCAACTTGCTTTAGCAAGTAGAAATTTGAATGAAATTGACAGTATATCCAACTTCTCAACAGGCATTATATGTTTTTCTTGTGTTCCTGCCATTGACCATGAGAGGACTACACCCAAGGAAGCTGCCACCCTTTAGCTGGAGTCCCAGAAGGAAAAACATGGCCAGACTTGAATCCAACAGATAGCATGGATCCAAGCCCAGAAAATACTACCTTAGAACAACCAAACTCCAGACAACTCACCAAACCATGAGTGAACAATAAGTGCTTATCTTAAGTCAGTGAGTTTCCAGGTAATTTGTTATACAGCAGTATGGTAGCAATAGCTGACAAATACAGTTACCAGACATTAGGCTGAAGTGAAAATTATTCAACATTTTATTCATGATAGTTAATGTAAGTCAGCCTTGTAAAAGTTTTGAAATCAGAAAATATACTTTTGAAATCCGGCTCTCTAGCCTTAATTTTGTCATCTATAAAAAGAAGACAATGAGCTGGGCTCAGTGGCTCAGCCTGTAATCCTGTGCTTTGGAAGGCTGAGGTGAGTAGATTGCCTGAGCCCGCGGGTTCGAGACCCACCTGGGCAACTTGGCGAGACCTCATCTCTACAATAATTCAAAAAAAAATTAGCCGGGCATGGTAGCGCGTGCCTGTGGTTCCAGCTACTTGGAAAACTGAGGCAGAAGGATCACTGGAACCCAGCAGACCGAGGCTGCAGTGGCCGGGAGCGGCCACTGCACTCCAGTCTGGGCAACAGAGTGAGACTCCAACTCAAAAAAAAAAAAAAAAGAAGACAATGATACTTACTTATTTCACAAATTTCTGGTAAAAGTGAACTGAGAATCCTCAACATAATATGCTCCATATAAAGGGCTTGACAGAAAATATGAGATATAATAAAAGCTCAAAAATTGATAACTATAAGTATTATTTTTATTAGATAACATTGAGCATGTACTGTTAACAGAATAACTAAAACTAACTGAAATCTAGAGAAACAACAAAGCTTATTTTTGGTTTAGAGTCAGAAATCACTAATAAAACAAAACCACCTGCAAGGCAACATATTCAATATTGACTGTAGAACATAGCCAAAGGCAATTGCTTTGCAATTAAACACAGGTTTGGAACAGGGATTTATTTTTTTGAACACTGATAAGCACTGACCATATCAGTAACACTGTGCAAAATTTGATGGATGAGTTCCATTATATAAGTAAAAATTAAGGCATCATCTTGTCCAAGTATTGTTAACAACAGGCACTAAAGATCCATAGCAGGTAGCCCAGAGCTCACTAGGGAAGAGAGTTTTCAACATAAGCTTGTGCTGCAAAAACAAATACCCACATCATTAAATGAACACCAAACCAAAGAACCTTAAGCTTTGTTCTTGAAAACAAGCTAATCTAATTTGACAGAAACCCACTAAGTGGTTAGAAAACTCAACCATGTGGTCTTCTGTGAATTAATGAAATTGGTTGGGGACCCAATGTCTCAGACATGCCACACTGCTCTTTTTTCAGATGGAATGGAGAAGCAGGCAAATAGAAAAGAAATTAAAGTTTAGGTGGATGTGTATCTAGCTTCACATAGCAAGGATTCCCCTCAGAAGCCAAAATGTGCCCCATTACTGTGTCTTCCAGATACTGTTTCATGATTACATTAAGACATTCGGTACTTAAACATTTAAGAAAGTAGATCTTCTGTTAACTATTTTTACCACACATATGTGGGCACGCACACACACACAAAAAACCAAAAACAATAACAAGGGTTACAAGGAAACTTTTGCAGGTGATGGATATGGTTATTACCTGAATTTTGGTGATGATAACATCACTATATATACACATATCCAAACACCAAATTTATGCATTAATTATGTGCAGTTTTTATATACTAATGCAGTTTTAAAATACCAATTGTATTGCAATAAAGCTAGAAAAATGGGTAATACTTCAATTAATCTAAATTGTCAAACAATAGAGGACCTAGAATTACCTGGAAAGCTTGTTTAAAATGCAGATCCTGCCCAGACCCCAGGTCTTCTGATTCAGTAGTTTGGAGAGAAGTTTGAGACTTTCCTTTTCACTCCCATACCTACCAGGTGATTCTCAAGAAGAGCGTTTGAGGACCATTTATTGAAGAATATTAAGTTAAGCTTAATTGGAAGTCATAAACTTTGGTCCTTGGTCAAAGATGTGTTTTTTGTTTTCCCTCACATATTTATTTGGTGGTAGAAAAAAATGACATTTCACAAAGATAATCAGTTTTTCCCAAAAAAATAAGACATAGGTGATTCTTGTGCCTGCCTTCTCTATGTTAAGAGTGCATTAGCAGCAAGCAGTGGCAGGAAAGTTATTTGGGAGAACCTTGAAAACATGAAAATGAGAGACCAAAGTCATTGAAGGCAGGACGTCAGTCAAGATTTTCCTGAAGCCCACTTCCCATAGCATTATAATAATCATAAGGAATCCTGGCAATTAAGGAATGCATGTAATGAACTGAACTCTTGACTAAGTGCTTTACATATATTGTCTCTAAATCTCATAACAATCCAGGAAAGTAGATACTTTTTTAAATTGTAAAATTAGAGAGCCAATGATCAGAGAGATTAAATGTTTTACCTAAGGCCACACAGCTGGCAAAAGGTAGTGCTGGGCTTCAAGCCTGGGTTTCCTGGCTCTGAGGCTCCCCCTTTTCTTAATGATCCATCACTCTTCCAACTCAGTGTATTAAGGGGGAAGAGAAGTGCGGAACAAATGTTGAAGTCAGTGGGCTAGGATTCAGGAATTGCAAAGAAGGTTTACAAATCAAAACTTGACAAAGCAACTAAGAAGTGTTTTTCATAAGTAAATCTTTTTTTTTTTTTTTTTTTTTTTGAATTGGAGTCTCACTCCGTCGCCCAGACTGGAGTGCAGTGGCCGCTTCCGGCCACCGCAGCCTCGACCTGCTGGGCTCCGGCGATCCTTCCGTCTCAGCCTTCCAAGTAGCTGGAACTACAGGCGCGCACTACCACGCCTGGCTAATTTTTTTGATTTATTGTAGAGATGAGGTTTCGCCTGCCCAGGCGGGTCTCGAACCCGCGGGCTCAGGCAATTCACTCACTTCAGCCTCCCAAGGCGTGGGATTACAGGCTGAGCCACCGAGCCCGGCTAGTAAATCTTTTATGTCACCAGAAATACCATAGGAATTCTCCCTTTTTAAGGGGATTTTTTTAGAGCAAATAATTCAAAGACAACTTAGTGTTCATTCTAACTATTGATATTATCCATTATTTACCCAGTAATTTTAAAAATTAATGGAAATTCTTATAATAAGTGGATTCAAAGAACTGCAAAACTTAGAATATGATCATATGTGATTTTGATACCATTATGTGTATGTTTATATAAAAACAGGTCTTAAGTTTTGAAGGATATCCTCCACTTAAAAAAAAATTGGTCCCATTGTGCCCATAAATCACTGAAATGGCCTAGAAATTGATGTTATTCAGCATTTAGATTTCATTTTAATTCAACTGTTTTAAAACTTAGAGGGGTACAAAATTCTGTATAAGATCATGTACATAACTATTCGTAGAGGAAATTTATTCTCTGTACAGATAATTCATTCATTGCCATTTCTCAAAGTTAGATATGGGCAGTTGTGCCATGGAAAAATTCAGAGGGTATAAATCCTGATAACTAAATTCAAGACTTGATATTCCCATTCCTGGGAAGCAAAGTACTTACCATTTTTTATGCCTCTAACTCCCCGTTTATTAAATAAAAGAATTAGTAATAACTTCTGTAATTCCTTTCAGCTACAAAACTCAATCTATAAGAATTACTAACTTATCCTATAAGGAGAAAGAAAAATCACACTAAACTTCCATATATATAAAAGGTATGTAATTAAAGCCTCAATGCAATTATATTTCTTATTTAAAGTTGTGAATAACCAAAATGGTCACATGACAAAACCCCATGTAAAATTCCTCACCTTGTCACGTTACTAAGGTTCACCAATATATGGTTGTTTTCTACTTCTGAATATGCAGAAAATTATATATACATTTTGCTTCTCTGAAGTTAGGCATACTCTTGGGACCACTTCTGGCTAATGAAATGTGATAAGTAATATGTGACATCTTGAGGCCAAAGTATTTAATTGCTGGGACTCAATTTTCCAACCCTCATATTTCTCATCTCTCAGAAGGTACAAAAACAAAATGATGGATCCTCCATTGATATGGGTCCCTGAGTGACTCTGTATAGCTAAGTATCATTGATCCACATCAGACATATAACATGAATGAGACATATAACATGAATGTCCAAATAATAGGATTTCAGGGTTAATTTCCTACCACAATGAAAATCAAAGTATGATACATGATCTAGGAGCATTGGTATCACTTGGGAGATTTTGAAAAACGCAGAATCTTAGGTTCCACTCCAGAACTACTGAGTCAGAAGCCATTTATCAAGATCACCATGTGGTTTTTATACACATTAAATCTGGAGAAGCATGGAGAATCTCTTCTGATTTATTCAGTGCTTGAGTAACTTTATCCAATGTAGATATATTTGAAAGATCTACCTTTCTCCACTAATCATATACTTCTTTATTTGAGGATCTTCTTCAACACTTCAAAAGCTGTTTCACAATCTGACAAATGTAACAAAAAATTCAAACATAATATTTCAGCTTTGTATCAACCTATACCTAATAGTAAGTGTTCTGTTCTTATCTTGAAGAATCAAGGAGAAGCTCATATAAGTAACTCCTCCCATACAAAATTATTTTTTTTAAGTATTTATAGTTACTAAAATGATTACCACATTCAAGCCAATTAACATGTCATCTCACAGCACTTTTTTTGTGTGTGGTGAGAATACTTAAGACCTACTCTTAGCAAATGTCAAATATACAATAATTATGATTAACTACAGTCCCCATGCTGCATATTGGGTGTCCAGGACTTATTCATCATATAACTAAAAGTTTGTACCATGAAACCAATATCTTCCCATTTCTCCCACCTCCCTAAATCCTGGTAACCACAATTCTAGTTTGTTTCCAAGAGTTCAACTTTTTAGATTCCATATATAATTGAGATCATGCAGTATTTATTTTTCTGTGTCTGGCTTATTTCACTACAATAATGTCCTCCAAGGTTATTCATGTTGTCACAGGTGGCAGGATTTTCTTCTTTTGTAAGGCTGAATAATATTTCATTGTGTGTATAATCACATTTTCTTTATTTATTCATCCATCAATGGATACAAGTTTGTCCCATATCTTGGTTATTGTGAATAATGCTGCAGTGGACATGGGAGTACAGACATTTCCTCAACATACTGATTTCATTTCCTTTGGCTGTATACCCCAAAGAGGGATTGCTGGATCATATATTAGTTATATTTTCAATTTCTTGAGAAACTTTTATACTGTTTTCCATAACGACTGTACCAGTTTTCATCCCCATAAGCAGTATTCTAGAGTTTGCTTTTCTGCACACCCTTATCTATACTTGGTATCTTTTGACTTTTTGATAAGTCATTTAACAGATTATCACAATAATATCTCATTGTGATTTTGATTTGCATATTCATGATGATTAGTGATGCTGTGTACCTTTTCATATAACTGGCAGTTATTTGTATGTCTTCCTTGAAAAAATGCCTATTCAGGTTCTTTGCCCACTTTACAATTGTTTGCTGTTGAGTTCCTTATAGTTTGGATATTTACCCCTTGTCAAATATATAGTTTGTAATTGTTTTTTCATTCTGTAGTTTGCCTTTTCATTTTATTGAATGTTTTCTTTTCTGTACAAATGTTTCAGTTTGATGTAGTCCACTTGTTTATTTTTGCTTTTGTTGCCTGTGCTTTTGCCCAAAAAATTATTGCCAAGACAAATGTAATGGAGCTTCCCCCTGTGTTTTCTTCTTGGAGTTTTATGGTTTCAGGTCTCATGTTTAGATCTTTAATTCATTTTGAATCGAATTTTGTGTATAATATATGATAAAGATCCAATTACTTTTTTGCATGTGGATATCCAGTGTTCCCAACACAATTTATTGCAGAGACTATTCTTTCTCCATTGTGTATCCTTGATATCCTTATTGAAGATTAGTTGACTGTATATGAATGGGTTTATTTCTGGACTTTCTATTCTATTTCATTGGTCTATGTATTTGTTTTATGCCTATAGCTCTGTTACATAATTTGAAACCAGGAAGTATAATGTTTCCTACTTTGTTCTTCTTGTCCAAGATTGCTTTAGCTATTTAGAATCTTTTGTGGTTTCATATGGATCAAACAAATTTAATGACCTAGAAGATGAGTGATTTTGACTTCAAGTTATCACAATCAACATGTTTCTCTGTAACAGTAGAGGCCTAGTGACCAATTTACCCTATACTTTTTTTAAAGTCTGTTATCTCGCTAGCATTTATTTATTAACACTTATTAAATAAGTATTTTCAAGTACCTACTATGTGTTCCTGGACTATTGCTTTTTATTGTGGTAAAATTGACATAATATAGAATTCACCATTTTAAAGTGAAATTCAGTGGCCTTTAGTATATTCACAATGTTGTACAACCACCACCACTATCTAGGTTGAGAATATTTTCATCACTCCAAAAGGAAACCTCACACTCTTCAAGTAGTCACTCTTCATTCCTCCCTTCCATAACCCCTAGCAATCATTAATATATTTTTTGTCTCTGTGGATTTGCTTACTCTGGATATGCCACATAATGGGATTGTATATTATGCGGCCTTTGTGTTTAGCTTTTTTCAGCTAGCACAGTGATTTTTAGGTTCATCTATGCTACAGCATGTATCTGTTCAGTACTTGATAATTTGTAGGATTGAATAATGTTTCATTGCATGGATATGCCACATTGTGTTCATACATCCATCATTCAATGGACATTTGGGTTTTCACCTTTTGGCTATTATGATTAGTGCTGCTGTGAACATTCTATACGAATTTTTGTTTGAACACCAGTTTTCAATTCTTTTGGGTATGGAATCATTTTTAAACTGTGAGAAAAACATAGCTGTAATTCCCTTTCTTCAGTGTATTTACAACTAGTAAGGACAATAAAAATATTCATTGAAAGTAGAAAATGTCAGAGTCCCATAGACAACGGTCAGGCAGTCTTTCAGTTAAATATCTCAGAGCTAAACAAATCCAAAGTCATAGAAATCAAATAAACCAACAAAAAGTTAGGAGGCTTAGTAGTTAGTTATACATGATTCCAATTCCAATTCTACCATCTACTGGTTGTGTGACCCTAGACAACTTAATTTCTCTAAGCTTTAATTTCCTCCTTTGTAAACTGAGAATAAATGTTAACACACATTGCTTCACAGAGTTGTTTAGAAACTAAATGTGATAATGCATGTAAAGTATAGTAAGAGCTCAATAAGTGGTCATTACTGTTATGTGCATTTCAAAGCAAAATGGCACTTAATTGAGACAAAGTAAAAACATATGGAGGGGACCTAGTGTAGCTCTTTAGAGACCCTTCCTTATTTGATTTTTGAAATCCTGTACTCAATTGGTACTCATTTTATGTATTTGGTGAGGATGGCCTCAGTCTTCAGTCCCAGGAATGGGCACCTGAACCAGCTTAGTAAATAGAAAACTCTATCGCCTGGTCAGAGTGATGGCTTCAGGAAAAGCATGCAACCCATACTGAACCAGAGCATAAACTGAGGTTGCTATAAGGATCCTAGCACAGAAAGGCTACTTTGCATTTAGAACTATTGAATAAGGAGGATGCAACCTGTATCTTCTTTTGGCCATTGGTGTATGACACATGGACAAAGACAGTTTCTATAAGAAAAAATTTGGCCAACACACTTATAAGTGGTACTGATAGCCAGAGTTACAGAATTTGTTGACAGTCTTTGAGCCCTTGGATCCAGCTATTCCTGCAATTAGGTATACATGGATACTTCAGGTACTTGAGTCTCTATATGCATGTGTGTATGTCTTTATTTATTTTGCTATCTTGAATTGGGGTTCTGTCCTTTTTAACTTAAAAAGCCAAGACTAATATAAAATTTAATCCAGAATCAGGTGAATTAACTTGTTTATATAATTCTAAATTAATGAAGCATGGGAAACTTGCCATTTTTTCATCTCTTGGTATAGATCTCTTCATAATATGATAGGTCAGAGGTTATTAACACACAACCATGGGCTGTCTCTAGTTCCCCTGTTTCCAACTTTAAACATGTAAAACTCTTCCAATATGAGGTTAACTGGAAGCTTGTATTGAATATATGTTCCTGGAGCTTGTAAAAGCCAATGGTCAACATATGAGACCGAGGGCATTCCATCAAAACAAAACAGTAAATACAGAGGAGTTTTGTTTGAGTAAAGCAAAAACTGTGGCCTCTGATTTTTGAAGTCAGTCCTCAACATGTCCTTAACCATCACAACCTAATGCAGTTTTATCCCATGACAGAGTTAGCATTGAATGCCTATGCTGGCACAGATTATTCTTAGGGGCAGAGGTACCAAAAACAAGAGATTTATCATTAGGAGTAGCTATGAGTAAGATTATGTTCTACTTCTCCAAGAAGGTCCAGAAGAGGTGACTAAGGGCACAGATAGCAGTACAGTGCTTCATAGCATCATGAGGTTACACTTTTCCATTTGGTATATGGCTTGGAACCAATCTGGCTTTTGTTTTTCTTTTTTTGCCTTCCTACTTGGTTTTTATTTTATTACATTCTATCACTCCTCTTGGTTTACCATGAACCCTCTCTCTTAGCTTCCATGTTATTGTTTCCTACCATTAAGCTCTAATTTCTGTTTCAGTTTAATCTGTTTCTGCTCTTCAGCAATGCAAGGCTATGTATACATTCATTATGTATGAAGAGTTTATTCTCTAAAATAAATGAAAAAATAAAAAATGTATAGACATCAGTGTTATCTGTGAGCTGATGCTCAAACAAAGAGAATTCCAAAGTAAACTGCACAATTAAAAAGAATAGGTAATACACCCATGCCTCATGTTACCCTGCTGGTCTATGTAAGTCCCCAGAAAATGCCATAAACAATTTGTGATAATCTACCAGGGATGAAATGTTTGTCAATGCCTCTCAGAAAACAGCTGAAATGCTTAGACCAGCTTCCTGGCCCAGCAGACACTTTCCCCAGCAATTTCAACTGAAGGGGCTTCAAAACAGTGTAATAACTACTTTCCCCAAAATACAAATCTGAAACTAAATAGGATCATCAAGAAGAAGAGACTGTTCTCCTGAAACTGGGGCAACAATTGCTGTGTTCAATAAAAAATAGCACCTTACCCAACATCAAAAGCAATTTTATGAAATTGGTAATTTCAGCACGCCACACTGCCCAAGCCAGGCACTGGAGAATGTATTCGTGAGAGTAGCAAAAGTCCCAGTTGATCACCAACCAGCTGATTCATAAAAACTAGGCATGTAGAAAATATAAAAGCTGAGGCTAGCTTTCCAGTTGAGCAAAATGAGATCCTAGGCAGCATCAAAATGTAACATCTTTTTATAACAACAGATTCATAGGTCAGTATTAACCAAGATGAGCAGTGAATATGTCCTTGAAGAGATCATATTAAAAAAGTAACCACCCCTGTAATCAATCAGTTGTCACAGTACCCAAATGCCTCCATTTAAAACTTTCCTCATATAAAATACTATAGTGCCTATTTTGAAAATCATCTGGGTCCATTTATTTCTCCTGATGGAGATTGATAGTGAAGTAAGGCAGCTCTATATCTTGTTTTAAATAATATGATCCATTTGAAAAGACTTTAATAATAAAAAGTCCTATCATTCATGAGAAGTTGAAGACTTTTATGCATTTTAGTTAATTATGAACAAATGATATTGAACTGTGCCTAGGGCAGTAATAATACTTCAACTAAAACTCTTTCTTGAGTACTTACTTTGTGCCCAGCATTGTGCCAAGGCTTTCAACAAGCCTGTGAAGTTAGTGTTTCTACCTTCATCTTACTGATAAGAGAATTAAAGCTTAGCTGGTTTGCATTTTGGTCACAATTTCATATTACTAATAAGTGGTGATTTAGTGCTTAAATCCAAATTGGTCTAACATCAAAGCCCATACTTAATGAAAGGACAGGCCGAGAGCGGGAAATGCATTTTTCTTTACTCTTCTTCCCAAATCTTAATACAATGATGAGAAAGTAGAAGCTATGCTTTTGGAGAAATGCACACTTTAAGTAAAATTAACTTTACCAACTTTGTCTTTTTAGGAACAGACTTCCTGGTGTCAGGTATCTCATAGTGTCAATCAAGCTTGCCTAGAGTAAAGGGAATTTACAAGGCCTAAGACATCATGCATTGGTCAAGGACTGTAAAAGTCATGAAACTTGTAATTACAAAAGTTATGACCCACCCAGAGGGGGAGCAGGTGGGGACTTAATCTTCCAGTAGAAGGGGAAGTCAAGGATCCCCCAAAGCTACCTACCGGGAATGCCTAGGAGATAAGAAGGAAGTACACACTCCATTGGCTCCAAGGAATGTCGTTGGGAAGATACAGGAGAATTAGAGTCCTTGTCATGCCCTTCTCTAGGGGCTATGATAACGTGGGTGGACATTAATGAGTCTCTGTGTCACGGGATCTCCAAGACATCCACAGGTGGTCAATAAGAAAGACACGGGCAGTCACATGCAGTCACAAGCAGCATCTCCAAGGAAAGGATTTAAGTCAAGACTTGGGGGGCTACGAGGTCACACTCACCTAGAGTTTAGGCCCACTCTCTGTCTGTGGGGGGTGAACTTCTCTTAAATAAATCTCTTCTTCTCTCACCTCTGTATGTCACAATACTTTGCAATCTACTCGGATCTCTGGGTTGCCAGCGTGCACCTCTGGCTTGCCAGCCCCGGCAGTGCTGCGCGCCTCTCTCCGCCTGTCCACTTTCACCCTGTCAGTACTCTAACACTTAACTCATATTGCCTCTCCTCAGTTGTACATCCATTTTGATTTTAAGCTTTTGTAAAATGTATTTCCTGACAAAACTGTAAATAATAAGCCTAAAATTCCTGAAATAGTCTCCCTGTTAATATCTAGATGTATCCTAGGAAAGAGAGGAGTTTTGGCAATCTAATCTATAGTGTAGAACTTAGAACCCTATATTTGAAGTAGAATGCCCAAATTCTGTTGTAAGATTTTGGATTTGTTACATAACATCTCTCAGTCCCTATTTCTTTATCTTTTCAAAGAAAGCAACAATTCCTGCTTTCTGGAGTTGTGAAGATTAAATGAGATAGTTCTGATACTATGTCTACCCAATAATAAGGGCTCTTTAAATTCTGTTTTTCTTTTCTTCTGCCATGATCCCTTTTTTTTGTAGACCTCACAGTGAAAAGCTTGTGTATTCTTTCAAACATCAGATTCTGATAATGCAATGACTAATGGGCAGCATGGACCAAGCAAGCTTATGCAGGGCAGCAGAAAGGGAGTATTGAAAGCAAACTTTCAGGTAAACAAGCCCAAGACTGATGTGGATATACAAATAATTTGAATGGAGAATATGAGTGAGATATGCCTAGTGAACCCAACACTTTCCCAGTGGTTCTTATTCTGTTTATTCTGTTCCAATTCTCCCCTTCCTAGGCTTAATTTCCAAAGATAATTGTCAATTATACAAAACAAAAGCTGCAGTAAATAAAATCATTTAAAACAACTGCAGACATTTTTGAGTTTCAAATATGTGATATAAGGGACACTTCAAAAGTTGTTTTGGTTCAACAACAGCATCAGCAAAAAGGAAATCCAGCATCTTCTATCAGTATGGAAATTTCAATTCCTTGTTTGTCATGTAAAAATAAGAAAATAGCTTCCTGAAAACAGCATTTGGGATTTATAAGCACAGTAAGTTCCACTAAGTCATTATTCATATTTTCTTAGAATTGCTACTTGCTTGGATTCTTAGCCATTCTAATTAATTGTTTCAAATGGCCTTTCTAAAGTAGCTAAGATTAAAAAAAAATGTATGTTTACATTTGCTGTCCCATAATAAGCCCTTTGTGTAAAAGCTTCCCAATCACAGAGGAGTGGTTGAGAATTTGGAATCTGGGTTCAAGTCTCTGATTTATCACTAGCAAGATATGTGTTATCAGGCAGATTATTTCACCTCTCTCAAGTCCCAGATTCCCCATTTAAAAAACAAGGCTTAGAAAAGGCTCTGGCACACGAAAAAGTGCTCAGCCTCACTCATCATCAGAGAAATGCAAATCAAAACCACATTGAGATACCACCTAACCCCTGTTAAAATGTCCATCATTAATAAAACAAACAACAACAGATGCTGTCGAGGATGTGGAGAAAAAGGAATGCTTCTACACTGCTGGTGGGAATGCAAACTAGTGCAATCTCTTTGGAAGACAGTGTGGCAATTTCTGAAAGAAATAGACATTGACTTTCCATATGATGCATCAATTCCCCTATTGGGATTGTACCTGGAGATTCTCAAATCATTCTACAGAAAAACTAATTGCACACATATGTTTGTT